>CM029016.1:145965699-146133199 GCA_016801055.1 Panax notoginseng | reverse complement strand
TCTAAACACATGTTCATCTTTGCACTACGGGCCAAAGACATTCATCAGTTAATCATCCACCTTTGCACTACAGGCCAAAGATATTAAGTAATATCATCATTTAAGACTGAGGATGATGAAAAATATTTTATAGAAAACGAATCTAGTGAGACAAAAGAACAAATATTAAGGATTTGTATTTTGGTTTATCCATGTTCAAAAATATCCCATAACATACCATAGCGGAGTAAAATTCAAGAATAAAGATCAAAACATGGATACAATCAAAGCTAGTAATAAAATAGACATCCGGGATAAAGAAGAGAAAATTTTATTTTTCTGTGAATAGTGTCATATTTGTGAATAGTGCCGTATACGTAAATAGTAATCCCGACATAAAAAGTTCCAAATTTGATAAAAAGTTCAGACCAATATTTCGGTATAATGATATTGAAAGAAATAATATAATTTATGAAAAAAAAATAACACCCCTTACCTCCAAAAAGACAGTACCTCTGACTGGAATACTGAATATAGTGCTGAAGGAACTTGCACCCTATAGCAATACTCAAAGTATTAAAATACTCACAAGAATACGCTCAATAATATAAAGAGAGAAAACTTTAATTTTTGGTGTGATTTTCAATTCTAACCTAAGCACCCTATTTATAGGAAAATGCTTAGAACACCAAAGTAGAAAATTTAATAAAATATAAATCTATTTTTCTTAAATTCCTACGCCCACTTTTTTTGGTCAAGACATCAGCCATACAAGTGCCAAAATCACCAAAAACGTTTTTCATTTTAAAATCATATAAACTCCAAAAAAAACAATTATTCCAAAACTTCAATAATTCACAAAAAAATAACCCTTTTATCAGAAAAATTCGAATTTTATGTCCATTCCATAGGAAATTCAATTTTCTACAACTTCGTAAGTTTAAGTTTTTTCAAATTTCAAACAGAAATTGACCGAAATCCACATACGGACGATTTTATAGGCTATAATCACATTTCAGTCAAGAAATGGGGTCCACAAACATGAAAAATATGTTTTAAATATTTTTTGTAACAAAAATACTCTTCCTCCTCATTTATTCATATATCCCACATTCATTATAAAAATATCAGTATTATTATATTATTAAAATATAATAATATATTTAAATGAATTATTTTATCAGAAAAGATAAAATATCAATTTTTAACAATTGTCACCTTAAAAATTTTCTCCATCTATATCCACACAAAATAAAATTTTTCCTTATCATATAAATAAATAATTAATTATTCACAAATAATAATACAGAATCACAATACTGACAACCAGGTCGTTCCCAAGAAAGAGGGGGCTTTCCAATAAGGATTTCTCCTTACTGGCGCGCAATTAGATGACCAAACCTCTCTTTATACAGAACTTTCTAGACATTTTCAATAATGCTATCTAATAATATTATTCAAATAATATGAATTATTGATCTGATAATAGAAAATACTGTGTAGTGATAATTATTGAAACAACAATAATATAAAATATCAACGTAGTAATTATTGAATCAATAAAATAAAATATTGAACAGTAATTACTGTAACAATTATTGAGTAGTGCCTTCTTACGTAAGAATCAATAATTGGTGCAATACCGTGTGCTACTGTGTTTTAACCACCGGGTATTCCAACAGTATTAACGGTAACAACTACGCCGTTATTTATAAACAATTTATACTTGTCGTTTTTTTCATCCAATCTCTTTTCGTTATGGGGCCCACGCAAAGCTGCGCCTTCATACGAATATTCCGCGACAATAAGAATATTTCACGACCAAACGAATATTCCCCGACAACAATGAATATTTTATAACCACTTGCTTATTTAAAATATTTGCACATTTTACCTATAACTAACCACATTAATCAAATCAATCCTTACTATTTCAAAATAATAAATAGAGAAAATTCAATTTCATTAATAATAAGTTGGGGTCTTACAACCTCACCTCCTTATGAAATTTCGTCCTTGAAATTGACGTACGTACCTGGTGTTTCGAAAAGGTGAGGATACCTCGCTTTTTTTTCTGTTTCCAACTCCCAGGTTATTTTCTCAATAGCATGGTTCCTTCACAAAACTTTGACTTGTGGTATGACCTTGGTGCGTAGGACATGCTCTCTCCTATCCAAGATCTTAACAGGTACCTCCTCGTATGTTAAGTCTTCAGTTATCTCGTCTGGTTCTAACTCAATAATGTGGTTTGGGTCTTTCACATATTTACGAAGCACAGATATATGAAAAATATTATGAACACGAGACATGCTTGGAGGTAACGCAAGTCTATAGGCCACATTTCCTACTCGGTCAAGAATTTGAAATGGACCAATAAATCGTGGATTGAGCTTTCCTCTGTTCCCAAATCTTGTAACTCCCTTCCATTGAGCAACCCGCAACAATACATGATCCCCAATACTAAATTCCACGTCCTTTCGATGAAGATCCGCATAACTCTTTTATCGATCATGTGCCGTTTGTATACGTTGTAGAATCATTTGGATCTTTTCTATAGTCATACGTACCAACTCTGGTCCCAACAATGTTGCTTCACCCACCTCGTTCCAACATACTGGAGAGCGACACTTTCGTCCATACAATGCTTCAAATGGAGCCACACCTATACTTGCCTGATAACTGTTGTTGTAGGAGAATTCCACCAATGGTAAATACTTATCCTAACTCCATTTGAAGTCTGGGACACAGAGTCTTAATAGATCTTCAAGAGTTTAAATAGTCCTCTCTGATTGTCCGTCCGTTTGAGGATGGTGTGCCGAACTGAATCGTAAATCCGTGCCCAAAGCTTTTTACAAGCTAACCCAAAATCGTGAAGTGAATCTTGGGTCACGATCCGAAACTATGGATATTGGCATGCCATGCAACCTCACAATCTCATTCACGTACATAAGAGCAACACATTTAAGGGAATAAGTCTCTCGTATCGACAAGAAATGAGCAGACTTGGTTAATCTATCAACAATAACCCAAATCGCATCTATGCCTTGAGAAACCTTGGGAAGACCTATAACGAAATCCATGGTAATGTGTTCCCACTTCCATTTCGAAATCTCAAGTGGATGCAATGGACCCTTTGGCACTTGATGCTCTGCCTTCACACGTTGACAAGTTAAACACCTCGAGATAAACTTCGCGATATCTCTCTTCATATTGCTCCACCAAAATGTATGTCGAAGATCACGATACATTTTGGTACTTCTAGGGTGAATTGCAAACGGTGTGTTGTGTGCCTCCATCATGATTCTATGTTTCAAATCAGAATCGTTAGGAACACAAAGTCTGGAGTTGACTCGAAGTATTCCTTCTTCATCGATTCTTGCTTCAGGAATAACACTTTCTTGCACTTTCTTCTTCATACACATAAACTCCGGGTCTGTGGCTTGAGTAACTTTAACTTTATCAATTAAAGTTAGTTCTATGCGTATACTTGACATCATCGCATGGGTCCCCGGAGTTTTGAATTTTATCTTCATCTTTTGTAAATCAAACAAAATGGGTCTTTGTGTTAACAACATCGCACGCGTTCTTGCATATGATCTTTTACTTAATGCGTCAGCTACCACGTTTGCTTTTCTAGGATGGTATTGAATGGTATGGTCATAGTCTTTCAACAGCTCGAGCCAACGTCGTTGCCGCATGTTGAGTTCCTTTTGGGTGAAGAAATATTTGAGGCTTTTATGGTCGAAATATATCTCCACTTTCTCCCCATATAGATAGTGCCTCCAGATTTTCAACGCGAAAATAACTACTGCCAACTCTAGATCATGAGTAGGATAATTCCTCTCATATTCTTTGAGTTGTCGCGAGGCATAAGCTATGACCTTTCCATGCTGCATGAGAACACGTCCTAACCCTTTGCATGAAGCATCGCTGTAGATAACAAATCCATCTGAATCAGATGGTATTATCAAAACAGGTGCCGAAATGAGTCTCCTCTTAAGCTCTTGAAAACTCTTCTCGCATTTCTCGTTCCATACTAATTTTGTATCTTTCCGAGTCAGCTGAGTTAACGGAGTAACGATTCGAGAAAATCATTCCACAAATCTCCGATAATAACCAGCTAAACCCAGAAAGCTACGTACTTCGGTCACCGACTTCGGTTGCTCCCAAGTTTGTATTACTTTAATCTTCGTCGGGTCAACAGATACTCCATGTTTTGACACCATGTGCCCAAGGAATGCTACTTCCTCAAGCCAGAACTCGTATTTCTTCAACTTGGCATATAGCTTATTTTCACGAAGCCTTTGGAGTACCAGCTTCAGATGGTGCTCATGATCTTCACGACTTTTGGAATATATGAGGATGTCATTAATAAAGACAACAACAAACTGATCCAAATATTCTTTGAATACTCGATTCATCATATCCATGAAAGCCGCAGGACCATTAGTCAATCCAAAAGACATGACTAGGAATTCATAATGCCTGTACCGAGTTCTGAAGGCAGTCTTCGGAATATCATCAGTTCTAATCTTCAGCTGATGATATCCAAAACGAAGATCGATCTTTAAAAAAAATTATGTTCCTTCCAACTGGTCAAAAAGGTCATCAATGTGAGGTAGCGGATACCTATTCTTGATGGTGACATGGTTCAATTTTCGGTAGTCAATACAAAGTCGCATACTCCCGTCTTTCTTCTTTACAAATAAAACAGGAGCACCCCAAGGAGATGTACTAGGACGAATGAAACCGATGTCCAACAACTCCTATAGTTGGACCTTTAACTCTCGTGATCACCTCGTTTGGGTTCCTCGAATTTTGACCAGTAACGACAAACGCTCTTTCAGGAACCGTTGACTTCGACTTTTCTGGGACAGCTTTTTGAGTCATCATCCCCGCTGGACTTGGTTTCGCTACAGTACAATCTCGAGCGATATGTCCTTCCTTTCCATAATTATAACATACCCTGAACTGTTGTGGACAGTTTAGACTGATATGTCCCTCTTTTTTGCATTTGTAGCATACGACCGGTGGTCGTTCTCCTCCCTTAGAACCAGTTTTTACTGGTGCTGACGTCTTCACATTGTCATTGTTGAATTTTCTCTTTTTAAAATCTCCCCCCCCCCCCAAACTCGCTTTTTCTATTTTCATGGCCACGATTACCACCAAAGTGGTTACCGCTTTTGTCCGTGTTCTTCTTTCCCCGCTGGTTATCGTTGCTCCGATGACTGCTGTCACCGGTACGATCCTGGTTGTGGTCCCTCGGTTGAACGTACTCGTTATCTTGCTCTAATAATTGAGCCCTGTTGACAACATCTGAATATAGAGAAAATTTATGAGAAATGAGATACTAACGTATGACGGGTTTTAAACCTCTCAGAAACATCTGCGTCATACGTTCCTCATTCTCCACCAAATGAGGTGCAAACCTGGATAACTCCACAAACTTCGCCTCATACTAGGACACCGTCATATTGTTCTGTTCCAGTCTAATAAACTCCACCTCCTTCATATGATGAATACTTTCAAGAAAGTACTTGTCATTGAACAGTTTCTGAAATGTCTCCCAAGACAAGGTGAGTGCGGCTGGATGGGTACGCTTCACAGATTCCCACCAGTAATCTGCTTCATTACGGAACATAAAGGTGGCGAATGGAACCTTTTGTTCCTCCGTGCATCCCAAGACATCGAATATCTTAGTAATTTGCTTGACCCACATTTTTGCCTTAATCGAATCCAGCTTTCTCCAGAATTCTGGTGGTCCCAACTCTTTGAACTGCTTGGCTGTGACCAGCTGTGCGATGCCATTGTTTCTACTTGTATTTTGAATAGGAGTCTCCCTCATCTAGTTTTGCATGAACCACAAAAAGCTTCTAATTATCTCATCGTTCATCGCCTGCTCAGTGGTGTTATTTACAGGAGGAACATTGCCGGCCTGTTGCACATTCTCCTCATTGGTGATTAATGGTCTCTCCACGTTCTCATTTACTCCATCGTTACTATTTTCAGCTGCCATTCTTAAATACTGCCACAAAACAAGGGTTAATTAAAGAAATTGACATGCAAGATAATAACCCTATACTCTGACCAACCAACAAATAAGCTTAGGTAGGACATACTAGCGAAGGATTTACTCGTCTCTCCCCTCTTAGTTCTATTCCCCGATATCCGCTAGAGCCATATCCCTAAGCTTTGATATCAACTGTGACGCCCCCAAAATAGGTATACATCACCCATTCTGAGTCGCCAAATACATGGTACATAAACAACTACAACTTTATTAATATAATTGTCGTGCAAAATACGACAGCACTTAAACTGTGAGTTTAAAATACAAATATTGTCATCTAGACAATATCCATACTCAAATAAGTCCTCATTACAATTATTGATACTTTATTTTACAAAAATAGTAAGGACTACTAAAACATCTTTCTAGAACCATCATTCCATACCCCGACTAGTACTCGCTATATTCTCGCCTCCTAAGAAGAAAAATGGAACAAAAAAGAAAAGGGTGAGCATAACTAGCCCAGTAAAGAATATTATGACTAAGATAATATAGAACAAATTATCGTTAGTTTTCAACAGGAAAAAATCTAATAGAATATAATAGACAACAAATTTTAGATCAACAACTGCAGCAGAAATAACAATTCATTAAAAGAGTTAAGTAGAGAATGAATTCTACTACCTTCTAAGATTTAAAAGTCCATCATCAATATTTTATCCCTATAACATCAATCAATATACATCTTGAATTAAATATTCATCTTTGTACTACAGGCCAAAGATATTCATTTGTATCACCAGTTGGTCATGTTCATCTAAACACATTTTCATCTTTGCACTACGGGCCAAAGATATTTATCAGTTAATCATTCATCTTTGCACTACAGGCCAAAGATATTAAGTAATATCATCATTTAGGACTGAGGATAATGAAAAATATTTTAAAGAAAACGAATCTAGTGAGACAAAAGAACAAATATTAAGGATTCGTACTTCGGTTTATACATGTTCAAAAATACCCCATAACATACCATAGAGGAGTAAAATTCAAGAATAAAGATAAAAACATGGATACAATCAAAGTTAGTAACAAAATAGACATCCGAGACAAAGAAGAGAAAATTTTATTTTTTTGTGAATAGTGTCGTATTTGTGAATAGTGCTGTATACGTGAATAGTAACCCCGACACAAAAAGTTCCAAATTTGATAAAAAGTTCAGACCAATATTTCGGCATAATGATATTGAAAGAAATAATATTATTTATGAAAAAAAATAACATCCCTTACCTCCAAAAAGACAGTACCTCTAACTGGAATAATGGATATAGTGCTGAAGGAACTTGCACCCTATAGCAACACTCAAAGTATCAAAATACTTACAAGAATACGCTCGATAATATAGAGAGAGAAAATTTTAGTTTCTGGTGTGATTTTCAATTATAACCTAAGCACCCTATTTATAGAAAAATGCTTAGAACACCAAAGCAGAAAATTTAGTAAAATATAAATATATTTTTCTTAAATTCCTACGCCCACTTTTTTTGGTCAAGACATCAGCCATACAAGTGCCAAAATCACCAAAAACGTTTTTCATTTTAAAATCATTTAAAACTCCAAAAAAATTAATTATTCCAAAACTTCAATAATTCACAAAAAAATAGCCCTTTTATAAAAAAAAATTGAATCTTATGTCCATTTCATAGGAAATTCAATTTTTTACAACTTTGTAAATTAAAGTTTTTCCAAATTCCAAACAGAAATTGACCGAAATCCACATACGGATGATTTTACAGGCTATAATCACATTTCAGTCAAGATACGGGGTCCATAAACATGAAAAACATGTTTTAAATATTTTTTGTAACAAAAATACTATTCCTCCTCATTTATTCATATATCCCACATTCATTATAAAAATATCACTATTATTATATTATTAAAATATAATAATATATTTAAATAAATTATTTTATCAGAAAAGATAAAATATCAATTTTCAACAATTATCACCTTAAAAATTTTCTCCATCTATATCCACATAAAATAAATATTTTCCTTATCATATAAACAAATAATTAATTATTCACAAATAATATTACAGAATCACAATACTGACAATCATGCCGTTCCTAGGAAAGAGGGGGCTTTTCAATAAGGATTTCTCCTTGCTGGCGCGCAATTAGATGACCAAATCTCTCCTTAGACAGAACTTTCTAGACATTGCCAATAATACTATCTAATAATATTATTCAAATAATATGAATTATTGATCTGATAATGAAAAATACTGTATACTGACAAATATTGAAACAACAATAATATAAAATATCAACGTAGCAATTATTAAATCAATAAAATAAAATATTGAACAGTAATTACTGTAACAATTATTGAGTAGTGCCTTCTTACGTAAGAATCAATAATTGGTGCAATACTGTGTGCTACTGTGTTTTAACCACCGGGTATTCCAACAGTATTACCGGTAACAACTACGCCGTTATTTATAAATAACTTATACTTGTCGTTTTCTTCATCCAATTGCTTTCCGTTATGGGGCCCACGCAAGGCTGCGCAGTCGTACGAATATTTCACGACAGTAAGAATATTCCACGACCAAACGAATATTCCCCGACAACAATGAATATTTTAAAACCACTTGCTTATTTGTAATATTTGTGCATTTTACCCATAACTAACCACATTAATCAAATCAATCCTTACTATTTCAAAATAATAAATAGAGCAAATTCAATTTCATTAATAATAAGTTGGGGTCTTACAAAACTTATACTGAATAGCAACTCTTAAAATATCTAAATACTCACAAAAATACGCTCGATAATATAGAGAGAGAAAAAAAAACTTGTTTCTGGTGTGATTTTCAATTCTAACTAAGCACCCTATTTATAGAAAAATGCTTACAATGCTAAAGAAGACTAACCTGCTATGTGACGCCCCCAAAATAGGTTCATTCCACCCAACCCATTCTGAGTTGCCAAATACATGGTACAGAAAATAACAACAATTTTATTATTATAATTGTCGTGCAAAATATGACAACACATATATTGTGAGTTTAAGTACAAATATTGTCATCTAGACAGTATTCAAACTCAAATGGAGTCCTCATTACAATTATTGATACACTATTTTACAAAATAGTGAGGACTACTAAAATAACTATCTTGAATCATCATTCCATACCCCGACTAGTACCTGCTACATTCTCGCCTCCTGAGAAGAAAAATGAAACAAAAAGGAAAAGGGTAAGCTCAACTAGCCTACTAAAAAATATTATGACTAAGATAATATAGAACAAACTATCTTTAGTCCTCAACAGGGAAAAATATGATAGAATACAATAGACAACAAGTTTTAGATCAACAACTGTAGCGGAAACAACAATTCATTAGAAGAGTTAAGTAGAGAATGAAATTTACTATCATCTATGAATTTAAAAGTCTATCATCGATATTTTATCCCTGTAACATCAATCAATATATATCTTGAATCAAATTGTCATTTTTACACTACAGGCCAAAGATATTAATCAGTTGGTCATGTTCATCTCAACACCTGTTCATCTTTACACTACGGGCCAAATATATTCATCAAGAAATCAGTAATCTTTGCACTACAGGCCAAAGATATTCAGTAATATCATCATTTAGGACTGAGGATGATGAAAAATATATTTTAAAGAAAACGAATCTAGTGAGACAAAAGAACAAATAGTAAGGATTCGTACTTCGATTTATCCATATTTAAAAATACCCCATAATAACTATTGTGGAGCAAAATTCAAAAATAAAGATCAAAACATAGATCCAATCAACGATAGGAACCATAACAGACAATCTTGGGCACAGAAAAGAAAATTTAATTTTTTCTGTGAATAGTGTCGTATTCATGAATAGTGCCGCATACGTGAATATTGTCGTATACGTGAATAGTAACTCTGACCCCAAAAGATAGAAATTTTACAAGAAAAATCATCATGCTTTGTGAATAGTACTCGTGAATAGTAATTCATGAATAGTAACTCATGAATAGTAACTCGTGAATAGTAACTCGTGAATAGTAACCCCGACATGAAAAGATAAGAATTTCACAAGAAAAATCTTACCAATATTCCGGTATAATGATATTGAAAGTGTAAGATTCCGAATTTTATGAAATAAAAGTATTCAATTTTTCTTATAATTACTATTCAGTAAATGGTTAAATTGATAAATGTTAAAGTTAAGGGTGATATATGAATTTTTTCAAAATACACAAGTGGTTATAAAATATTCATTGTTGTCGGAGAATATTCGTTTGGTCATAAAATATTCTTTCTGTCGGGGAATATTCGTACGACGGCGCAGCCATTTGTGGGCCCCATAACAGAATAACTGTCGGGTGAAAAAAACGACAAATTTGAGTTTTTACAAATAACGGCGTATTTATTTTCGTTAACACTGTTGGAATACCTGGTGGTTAAAATATAGTAATACGCGTTATTGCACAGTAGCACACGGTATTGCATAGAATTTTTGAAATTATTGATTCTTACGTAAGAAGGCACTACTCAATAATTGTTACAGTAATTACTGTTCAATATTTTATTTTATTGATTCAATAATTGCTACGTTGAAATTTTATATTATTGTTGTTCAATAATTGTCACTGCACAGTATTTTCCATTATCAGATCAATAATTCATATTATTTGAATAATATTATTAGATAACATTATTGGTAATGTCTAGAAAGTTCTGTCTAAGGAGAGGTTTGGTCACCTAATTGCGCGCCAGTAAGGAGAAATTCTTATTGGAAAGCTCCCTCTTTCTTGGGAACGGCCTGGTTGTCATAAATGTGATTCTGTAATATTATTTGTGAATAATTAATTATTGATTCATATGATAAGAAAATTTTTATTTTATGTGGATATAAATGAGGGATATATTTTTGTGGTTAAAAATGAAGGAGTTAATATTGAGGTATTTTATCTGTATTTTTGTCGGAACGGAGGTATTGAAAATCAAATTAAGGTTTTTAAGATATTTTGCGAGGGTTATAATTTTTAATCCGACCATTGGATCGTGGTAATATATGGATATGTTATACATATATAAGTTGAGTATATGTCCACAAATTTTGAACCGTTAAAAATGAACGTATGATTTGTTATGAATTTTACGAAATGACTGGTTCAGAAATTGTTGAATTTTCGGAGTTAATCATTTTGGTAGAAAATTCTAGAATTGGTGGGCCCCACTCTTGGTTGGTGAATAAATGTGCTGAGATTTTTATTCAAATGTGGTGGGTGAGAATAGTAGCAGGTAAAGCCATCAGGTTACAGGTTAAGTCTGATTCGGCGTGCTAACATTTTCTTATAAATAGAGGGCTAAGTTAGAATTCAAAATCACACCAGAATTCATAAGTTTTCTCTCTTTCTCTCTCTAGATTATTGAGTGTAATTTGTGAGTATTTAGATACTCTGTGAGTTTCTATTCATCAGTGCAAGTTTCCTTCAGCCTTATACCGATCAGAAGTACTGCTCTTTTGAGGTAAGGGATAGTAAGGGATTTTAAGGGTTATTATATTTTCCAGTTTCGTAATTTTTCTGACTTTCAAAAATTCTGAAAAAATTTGAAATGATATTTTGATGAGTTTTTTTGATTGTGTCCAAAAATAGTGATTTTTGGATGTATAAATTGAGAGTTATGAATTTTATGAGAAAAGACTATTTTAAAAGTAACCGCTTATAATTCCTTGTGGTTAACTCCAAAATTGATGAAAGTTTTATTGGGAGTACATGCATATGATAGAAGTATACTCTGTAAATTTCAGAATTTTTGGATAAAAGTATAATTTTTGATAAATGTCTAAATATTCGGCTGTTTTGACCATATGAAAAATAGTAAATGACTTTTAAAATTTTTGGGAAAAATATATGTTAACTATGGGACTATATTATGCTAAATCCCAGAAAAGAAATATTTTTGGAATTGATTTGGTATTTTTCATAAAAATAGTCTAGTTATGAGTAAATGAATTAAATATATTTTGTGAAGTAAGAAAATTAGAAAATAGGATTTTATGACTTGAGAATCCTATATGAGGTATATGTATATTTTTATTGAGGGCTTTGGTTATTGGTGATGAAATCTTATGAGTTTGGCATTTTAGAATGATTAAATACATTATTTAGTAAAGTGTAAACAATTAAAATAAATTGTTTATAAGCTTAAGAAATATTATTCTTTCAATATCATTATACCGAAATATTGGTATGTATTTTATTATAGAATTTCTATATTTTTGTGTCGGGGTTACTATTCATGAGTTACTATTCACGAGTTACTATTCACGAGTTACTATTCACGATAAAATTAGTTTCTTTTTCTAACCAAATTATAGTTGATTTATGAATAGTACTCTTGAGATTAAATCTATATGTTGATATATTGTTTTTATTATCATATATAACATTTTTATAACCTTGATGTTGAAATTCTCTTTCACTTGAGTGTAAAGATGGGTAGATTATTGGTATGATCATGACTTTGGGTTCTCTTTGGCCAGTAGTGCAAAGTTAAATTATTGACTAGTATGATCATGACCATTGAATTTATAATTGAATATCTTTAGCTTAAGTGCAAAGGTGAAATGATCAACATGGTTATAATTATTGTTTATATAAATGATTATATATTTCTTTGAGATGTTAAAATATTTGGCCTGTAGTGCAAATATGAACTGTTGATGAATATATTTGGCCGTAGTGCAAATATGAACTGTTGAGGAGTATCTTTGGCCTGTAGTGCAAAGATGAAATATTGATGAATATCTTTGGCCTGTAGTGCAAAGATGAATTGTTAATGAATATCTTTGGCCCGTAGTGCAAAGATGACATGTTGTTGAATATCTTTGGCCAGTAGTGCAAAGATGAACAGATGTTGAGATAAACATGACCAATTGGTGATACAAATGAATATCTTTGGCCGTAGTGCAAAGATGAAGTTATTAGTATGATTATGAACACGAAATGTGATTTGGTGTAACCATGATCTTTGATGTTTTAGGTAAAGATAGGTGATGAAAATTATCTTCGTCCTGGATGAGAAGAGGAATTTAGAACTACAGTTATGATTATGAGTTATTCATATGATTGTGGACCAGAATTGTTGATTGATGTTACAGGGATAAAATATTGTTGGTGGATTTTTAACATGGAGAAGATAATAGACTTTATAGTCTATTTGACTCTTTTAATGGATTGCTCGTTCCGCTGCAGCTATGGTTGAAATTTTTATCATTTACCATATGTTCTAAATCTCTGATTTATTATTGATGAAGGCTATTGATAATTTAATTATCTTTAGTCATGATATTCTTTACTGAGCTAGTTGTGCTCACCCTTTTGCTTCACAATTCCTTTCAGGTAATAAGAGTGTAGCTGGGTTGAGCGAGGGTAACGGAAAAATAGAACGGTGGTCTCTAGCTGTGGATGTTCTCCCGAAGCAGTATAGAAAAGTTCATTTAGTAGTTTTATTTGGTGAATCCAATAGGGTAAGGTGTACCCAACGTTGGAAGGGTGGTTTGCCACTATCATACAAGATGTCTAACGACATACAACCTCATGTCATCATAAGACAGGGATGTGCTCATCCACTTGCTGAGTATATATACGAGCACTACCTATATAATCTTGGTGTTTGTTTGAAGTATAATTCTCAATTAGAGACAGTAGAGATAATGATATGTCAAGAGAAGACTCACCATTGGGAAGAATATGATAGTAATCTTCTCATTTTTCTTTGGGGTCTATTGGGTCAACCAAGAATAATTCTGTGGCCATATGATATCTATCATAACCTAGACGCATGGCCTCCCATGTACAAAGGTTTCCTTGAGCACTTCCCAAAGATTCTAATTTCTAAAACAGTTTTTGACTATACCTTTATGTAAGGTGTCATTGTGAGGTGATGTCCACGGTTGGAACATGAGTCACATTTGGTATATATTTGTATCCAAACTCACATCATATGTGTTGTTGTATTTTGCACGACAATTGTTGTAATAAAGTTGTAGTTGTTTTCTGTACTATGTATTTGGCGACTCAGAATAGGTTGGATGGAATGGACCTATTTTGGGGTTGTCACATTTGGTATCTGAGCATAGGGATATTATCTCTGGCGGAGATCGGGGAATACAACTAGGAGGGGAGAGATGAGTAAATCATTCGCTAGTGTGTCCTACATAAGCTTATTTGTTGGTCAGTCATAATATTGGAATATTATGTGATATGTTAATTTGTTTAATTAACCCTTGTTTTATGGCAGTATTTGATAATGGCAGCTGAGAATGCTAACAATGGAGTGAATGAGACTGTGGGGATACCTCTAATCACTAACCGTGATAATATGATATCAGACGAAGAAGGAATTAGAGATATCCATGTGGTGAGTGAAGAATTTATAGTTGCACCCGAGATAGTCGTAGAGGTAAGAGCTGAGACTGAGGAAGAAGAGGAAGAAGAAGTACCTGAGGAGAGTTTATTAGAGGTATTATATGATCAAAATGTAGAATTTCAAAATCGTATTCATGAGTTAGAAGAGCAGGCAGAAGAACGACAGGCGGTCGTGGAACAAAAAGATGCAACAATTCAAGCTTGTGTTACCCGATATGTAATGCTTGAATAGAAGCATTCTTTGGCAGAGTATAAGATGATAAAAATGGAATCTGAGCTGAAAGAAGAAAAAACTGAACGAGTGAGAATAAGTGATGCATGGGCAAAAGGCGCACGACATGTGAATATTGTGGAAAGAGATGTTCGATCTAAGAAGGCTAAAATAGATGATATGAATTTCTCTTTTTGAAAAGCAATTGGGAGAACCCATAATCGAGTTTTGAATTACCCTGTACATAGCGGTCAACCTGAATCCGATATGGATCGAAGATTGATGATTCAGATCATGAATAAGGAGTACGAAGAGGCAGTTGAGGGAGGAATATGTCCTATAGAAAGGTATATTCCAACGGTAATGATGACGCCAATTGCTGCTCCAGACAAGTCAAAGCCGAGTAGTTCGAGGGATGGCGACTGTCATGACTTCCCAACAAATGAGGAACCCAAATGAAGTTATCATGGGAGATGAGCAATGGAGAAATCATGATGATCTGAGAGATAGAATCTGAAATGGAAGCAAGGTATTCTCAACTCTTCGAAATACCAGGTACGTACATTTCGGGGACAAAATTTCATAAGGAGGGGAGATTGTAAGACCCCGAATTTTATGAAATAAAAGTATTCAATTTTTCTTATAATTACTATTCAGTAAATGGATAAATTGATAAATGTTAAAGTTAAGGGTGATATATAAATTTTTTCAAAATACACAAGTGGTTATAAAATATTCATTGTTGTCGGGGAATATTCGAAGATCATGATACATTTTGGTACTCCCAGGATGGATTGCAAACGGTGTGTTGTGTGCCTCCATCATGATTCTATGCTTTAAGTTAGAATCATTAGGAACACAAAGTCTAGAGTTGACTTGAAGTATTACTTCTTCATCGATTCTTGCTTCTGGAATACCACCTTCTTACACTTTCTTCTTCATAAGCATCAGTTCCATGTCCGTAGCTTGAGCAGCTTTAACTTTATCGATTAAAGTCGGTTCTACTTGTATGTTTGATATCATCACGTGGGTACTTGGAGCCTTTACCTCTATCTCCATCCTTTGCAAGTCATACAAAATGGGCCTTTGCGTTAACAATATAGCACTCGTACCCGCATATGATCTTCTACTCAATGCGTCAGCTACTACGTTTGCTTTTCCAGGATGGTATTGGATGGTATGGTCATAATCTTTCAACAGCTCGAGCCAACATCGTTGCCGCATGTTGAGTTCCTTTTGGGTGAAGAAATATTTAAGGCTCTTATGATCTGTATAGATCTCCACTTTCTCCCCATACAGGTAGTGTCTCCAAATCTTCAACGCGAAAACGACTGCTGCCAACTCTAGATCATGAGTAGGATAATTCCTCTCATATTCTTTGAGTTGTCGCGAGGCATATGCTATGACTTTCCTATGTTGCATGAGAACACATCCTAACCCTTTGCCTGAAGCATCGTTGTAGATAACAAATCCATCCGAACCAGATGGTATTGTCAGAACAGGTGCCAAAATGAGTCTCCTCTTGAGTTCTTAAAAACTCTTCTCACAATCCTCGCTCCAACCGAATTTTGTATCTTTACGAGTCAGTTGAGTTAATGGAGTAGCGATTCGAGAAAATCCATCCACGAATCTCCGATAATAACTAGCTAAGCCCAGAAAGCTACGTACTTCGGTCACCGACTTCGGTTGATCCCAACTTTGTATTGCTTCAATCTTCGTCGGGTCGACAGATACTCCATGTTTTGATATCACATGCCCAAGGAATGCTACTTCCTTAAGCTAGAACTCGCATTTCTTCAGCTTGGCATATAGCTTACTATCGCGAAGCCTTTGCAACACCAGCTTCAAATGGTGCTCATGATCTTCACGGCTTTTGGAGTAGATGAGGATGTCATCAATAAAGACAACAACGAACTGATCCAAATATTCTTTGAACACACGGTCCATCATATCAATGAAAGAAGCATGAGCATTAGTCAATCCAAAAGACATGACTGAGAATTCATAATGCCCGTACCGAGTTCTGAAGGCAGTCTTCGGAATATCCTCAGTTTTAATCTTCAGCTGATGATATCCAGAACGAAGATCGATCTTTGAAAAGAATTGTGCTCCTTGCAACTGGTCGAAAAGGTCATCAATACGAGGTAGCGGATACCTATTCTTGATGGTGACATGGTTTAATTTCCGGTAGTCAATACAAAGTCGCATACTCCCGTCTTTTTTCTTTCCGATTAAAACAGGAGCACCCCAAGGAGATGTACTAGGAAAAATGAAACCGATGCCTAACAACTCTTGTAGTTGGACCTTTAACTCCTGAAGTTCAATAGGAGCCATTCGATATGGGGTTTTAGAAATGGACTTTGTACCAGGTTCAAGGTCAATAAAGAATTCAACTTCACGTTCTGGGGGTAGACCGGGAAGTTCTTCAAGAAATACGTCAGGAAATTCACTAACAATAGAAATATTATTCAAATCTGACGTGTTTTTGTTCAAGTCCGTGACATGGGCTAAGAAAGTTTGACTTTCGTTTTTCAATAAACGAATAACTTTATGGCTTGATATGACAGTGATTAACTTTAGTGATTTGGTTGCTTGAATTCGCATAACAGGTTGGTTAGGAATATG
Source organism: Panax notoginseng (assembly GCA_016801055.1). Lineage (NCBI taxonomy): Eukaryota > Viridiplantae > Streptophyta > Magnoliopsida > Apiales > Araliaceae > Panax > Panax notoginseng. The sequence continues at coordinate 146,115,914 of CM029016.1, read as the reverse complement.
AAAACTAACAACCTTACGAAAATAATCAATTTTGGCATGATGAATAGTTAACCAATCAATCCCTAAAATCACATCAAATGTAAGTATTTTCAAAGAAATAAGATCGACAGGTAACGTGATGGTACCAACTTGGATCAAGCAAGATTTATAAATAGTAGATGCAATGAAGGTTTCTCCTAACAGAGTCTCAATAGATAAGTCAAAGTCTAATTTCTCTAGAGTCAAGTTCAAACGTTGAGCACAAGCAGGAGAGATAAAAGAATGGGTAGAACCGGTATCTAATAAGATATAAACTTCGCAAGAATTTATGATTAGCTTACCTATGATCACCTAGTTCGGGTTCTTCGCATTTTGGCCAGTCACGACAAACGCTCTTTCAGGAATCGCTGACTTTGACTTGTCTAGAACAGCCTTTGGAGTCACCATTCTCGTTGGACCTAGTTTCGCAACAAGACAATCTGTAGCTATATGACCTTCCTTTCCACAGTTATAACACACCCTGGATTGTTGTGGGCAGTTTGGGCTGATGTGTCCCTCTTTCTCGTATTTATAACAAACGACTGGTGCTCGTTCTCCTCCCCTAGAAACAGTTGATGTTGGTGTTGACGTCTTCACGTTATCATTGTTGTACCTTCTCTTTTTGAAATCTCTCCCCGACTCACTTCTTCTACCATCATGGTCACGATTACCACCAGAGTGGTTACCGCTTTTGTCCGAATGTTTTCTTCCCCGCAAGTTTTTATTGCTCTGATGACTGCTGCCACCAGTATAACCCTGGTTATGGTCTCTCGGTTGAACATACTCATTATCTCGCTCTAATAATTGAGCCCTATTTACAACATCTGAATATAAAGAAAATTTATGAGAGATAAGATATTGTTGAATTTCGGGTTTTAGACCTCTCAAAAACATCCGTGTCATTCGTTCCTCATTCTCTACCAAATGAGGTGCAAACCTGGATAACTCTGCGAACTTCGCCTCGTACTGAGACACATTCATGTTATTTTATTCTAGTCTGATAAACTCTATCTCCTTCATATGATGAATACTTTCAAGAAAGTACTTATCATTGAACATTTTCTGAAACGTTTCCCAAGACATGTTGAGTGCGGCTAGTTGGGTACGCTTCACAGACTCCCACTAGTAGTCTGCCTCACCACGGAACATAAAGGTGGCAAATGGAACCTTCTGTTCCTACGTGCATCCCAAGACATCAAATATCTTGGTAATTTGTTTAACCCACGTCTCCGCCTTGATAGGATCCGGCTTTCCCGCAAATTCTGGTGGTCCCAACTCTTTGAACTGCTTGGTTGTGACAAGCCGTGCGTTGCTATCATTTCCACCCGTATTTTGTGCACGAATCTCCCTCGTCTGATTTTGCATGAACTGCAAAAAGCTTCTAAACATTCCATCATTCATCATTTGTTCGGTAGTATTATTTATAGGAGGAATATTGCCTTCCTATTGCACGTTCCCCTGGGTTGTGATTAAAGGTGTCTCCACGGTCTCATTCACTCCATTGTTAACATTCTCAGCTGTCATTCTCAAATACTGCCATAAAACAAGGGTTAATTAAATAAATTAACATATCACATAATATCCCTATATTATAACCAACCAACAAATAAGCTTAGGTAGGACACACTAGCGAAGGATTTACCCGTCTCTCCCCTCCTAGTTCTATTCCCTGATCTCCGCCAGAGACCATATCCCTAAGCTCTGATACCAACTGTGACGCCCCCAAAATAGGTATATATCACCCATTCTGAGTCGCCAAATACATGGTACAAAAATAAATACAACTTCATTGATACAATTGTCGTGCAAAATACGACAACACAATACTGTGAGTTTAAATACAAATATTATCTAATAGACAGTATTCAAACTCAAAAGGAGTCCTCATTATAATTATTGATACACTATTTTACAAAATAGTGAGGACTACTAAAACAACAATCCTAAACCATCACTCTATACCCCGGCTAGTTCCTGCTATGTTCTCACCCCCTGAGAAGAAAAATAGAACAAAAAAGAAAAAGGGTGAGCTCAACTAGCCTAGTAAAGAATATTATGACTAAGATAATATACAACAAATTATCATTAGTCTTCAACAAGAAAAAATCTGATAGAATATAATAGACAACTAGTTTTAGATCAACAACTACAGCGGAAACAACAATCCATTAGAAGAGCCAAGTAGAGAATGAACTCTACTATCTTCTAAGATTTAAAAGTCCATCATCAAAATTTTATCCTTGTAACATCAATTAATATACATCTTGAATCAAATATTCATCTTTGCACTACTGGCCAAAGATATTCATTTGTATCTCCAGTTGGTCATTTTCATCTCAACACCTGTTCATCTTTGCACTACGGGCCAAAGATATTCATCAGTTAATCATTCATCTTTGCACTACAGGCCAAAGATATTCTGTAAGACCCCAACTTTTATAAATAAAGACGGATTTTCTATAAATATCATTTTTGAATATTATGGAGTTAATTTGATATAATGTTATAGTTGTAGGTAAAATTTATAAATTTTGCAAAGTACGCAAGTTGTTATATAATATTCGATTGGTCGGGGAATATTCGTTTTAACAGGAAATATTCGTACAACGGCACAATCATTGGTGGACCCCACAACGGAATTATTGTCTGATTGAGAAAATGACAAAAATATTTTATTAAAAATAACGGCGGAAGTTTTACCATTGATACTGTTGAACTACTCGGTAGTAAAAGTACAGTAATACATATGGTTGCATAGTAGCACACGGTATTAATTATTAATGCTTATGTGAGAAGTCACTCAGTTTGATTCAGTTATTGTCAGTTAATAATATGAATTATTTAGCGATAATGACGTTTTGTTTTATTCGTATTATTAACGTAATAAAACAGAAACATCTTTTTATATAAAACAGAATACTTTATTAAAGTTATTCTATAAATAGAATATATTATATTTTATTTAAAAGATTTTTCTTTAAATATGGACCGTCAGATTAAAGTAATCAATCTGAACCGTTCATGGATTAGTTACTATGCATTCCATTTTTCTATAAATAGCAGCTCATTCCTTCATTATTTCTTACGAATTCACTGAACTCTAGAGAGAGAAACTATAGAGAGAGGAGAAAAGTATTCTGTTACTTAACTACTTCCTTATTTCAGCTCTTCTTTAAAACGGTAAGGGCTGTTATTCTTTCTTATTCATGAAGAGAACTGTTGTTATTTCATTTTTTTATTATTCTGTTGGAATAACCTGTATACGCGGTCTACCCTATACTTGGTGACATTCTTTTGTTATTCTGTTGGAACATCCTGTCTGTGTATTTTACACCGGACCTGGTTCCGTTTTTATTATTATTCTATTAGAACATCATGTCTATGTGTTTTACACCGGACTTGATTCCGTCTTGTTATTATTCTGTTGGAATATCCTGTCTGTACGTTTTACACCGGACCTGGTTCCATTATTTATTATTATGTCGGAATATCCTATATGTGCGTTTACGCCGGACCTGGTTCTATTATTTATTATTCTGTTAGAATAACCTGTCTGTGCGGTCTATCGCATGCATGGTGATTTCTTTTGTTATTTCATTCTTTATTATACTCAGTTGGTTAAGTTTTGACTTCTATACTCCATGAAATTTGTGGAATATCCTTGATAATTACGTTTCATCCAGTATCTTTTCATGAAAATATTCTTCTAAGCATTCTTGAATTTTACTCCACAAAGCAATATTATTTTGACAATTTGGACGTTGTTAATTCTTGGATAAATTAATTCTTGAACTTTTTTTATTGAATTCTTATATCATTGTCATCATCCTCATGTTTATAAAATGTTGAAAGTCATCTGTAGCCTGTAGTGCATAGATGGACTTGGTATGATTATGACCAGGGATTATTCGGTATAATCATAACCGTAATGTTACAAATGATGTGGTAAAAGTCCTTATTGGCCCGTAGTGCATTGATGGACAGTTGTTGGCATGATCATAACCATTAATGAATACACGAATATCCTTGGCCGTAGTGCAGGGGTGATTCGATGATGTGGATTATTTTATTAAGCTGAGTCCCAGCAATAACAGTGTTTAAAAACCTTTTAAATCATAGAAGATAGTAGATTTTATTCTCTACTTGACTCTTTTAATGGATTGCTTGTTCCGCTGCAGTTAAACTTGATGTTCGTTATATTTTATCAGTTTAACACTATTGAAGGCTAATGATAATTTATTCTGCATTATCTTAGTCATAATATTTCTTACTGGGCTAGTTGAGCTCACCCTTTGTTTCACTGTTCTCTTTAGGAAATGAGAATATAGCTGGAATGAGTCGGGGAACGGAGTGATGGACCAGATGATAGTATTAGTAGTCCTCACTATTCTATTAAATAGTGTGACAATAATTGTAATGAGGACTCCTTTTGAGTTTGTATAGTCTCTAGTAGACAATAATTGTATTCAAACTCATAGTAATATTTTGTCGTATTGTACACGACAGTTGTATTTGTATTCTGTACCATGTATCTGATGACCCAAGATGGGTGATGTATACCTAATTTTGGGGGCGTCACAGTTGGTATCAGAGCTTAGGGATATGATCCCTGGCTAAGATGTGAGAATAGAACTAGGAGGGGAGAGACGGGAAATTCCTTCGCTAGTATGACCTACTTAAGTTTATTTACATGGTATTTAATTGGTCGGTCATAATATAAGGATAATATATGACATATCAATTAACTTTTGTTTTGTGGCAGTATCTGAAAATGGTATCTGAGAATGTTGAGAATAGCAATGGAGCACAGGCGACTGTTGATTCACCACATATCAATAATCAGGATAATGTGCATCAGAAAGGTGACAATCCTCATACAAACAACAACACTGACCAAATGATGAATGATGGAATGTTCAGAAGCTTTATGCAGTTCATGCAACAGCAAGCGATAGCGGCTCCTGTCCAAAATATAGGTGAAAACACTGAAAACTCTCGGACGGTCACCGCTAAACAGTTCAAGGAGCTGGGACCACCGGAGTTTAAGGGAGAGCCAAAATCACTTATAGCGGAAACATGGATAAAGCAGATCACCAAGATATTTGATGTCTTGGGATGCTCCGAGGAGCAAAAGGTTCCCTTTACCGCCTTTATGTTGCGAGGAGAGGCAGATTACTGGTGGGAATCGAATAAGCGTACTCAACCTGCCGCACTGAAGATGTCTTGGGAGAAGTTCCAAGAGCTGTTCAATGACAAATACTTTTCCGAAAGTGTTCGTCACATGAAGGAGGTGGAGTTCATCAAATTAGAGTAGAATAATATGACCGTGTCGCAGTATGAGGCTAAATTTGCTGAGTTGTCCCGGTTTGCGTCCCACTTGGTGGATAATGAAGAGCGAATGACACGAATGTTTTTGCGAGGTTTGAAATCTGAGATGCGTTAACATCTTATTTCTCATAAATTATGTTTGTATTCAGATGTTGTGAATAGGGCTCAGTTAGTGGAGCGCGATAGCGAGTCAACGCAACCAAAAGAGAGCAGTCGGTAAAATGATAATACCACTGAGAGCAGTCATCGAAGCGGTGACAACAAGCATGGAGGGAATCAACAGGCCAGAAATGGTAACCACTTCGGTGGTAATCAGGGCCAAAATAATAAGAATGGTCATTTCAAGAAGAGGAGATTCAACAATGATGGAAAGACGTCAGTACCAGCACCCGTTGTTAAGGAAGGAGAACGACCACCTATCATATGTTTCAAATGCGGAGGGGAGGGGCACATCAGTCCAAACTGCGCGATGTCATCTAAAGCATGTTATAATTGTGGAAGAGAAGGTCATTTAGCTCGATTTTGTCGTTTACCAAAAACAAGTTCAGCCAAGATGGAGACACCAAAGGCCGTCCCAGAAAAGTCAAAACCAGTAGTGCAAGGGAGAGCGTTTGTTGTGACCTCCCAGAAAGTAAGGAACCCGAATGAGGTCATCACGGGTAAGCTTATCATAAACTCTAATGAAGTCTATACTTTATTTGATACCGGTTCTACCCATTCTTTTATTTCTCCTACTTGAGCTCATCGATTAAATTTGACTCCGGAGAAATTATACTTTGACTTATCTGTTGAAACTCTATTGGGAGAAACCTTCATTACATCTATGGTTTATAAGTCTTGTTTGGTTCAAGTTGGTACCCACACATTACCTGTCGATCTTATTTCATTAAAAATACTTGTATTTGACGTGATTCTAGGGATTGATTGGTTAACTACTCATCATGTAAAAATTGATTATTTTCGTAAGGTTGTTAGCTTTCATATTCCTAATCGACCTATTATGCGAATTCAAGCAACCAAACCATTAAAATCAATCACTGTCATCTCAAGCCATAAAGCTATTCGTTTATTGAAAAACGGATGTCAAGCTTTCTTAGCTCATGTCACGGATCTAAACAAAAATACGTCAGTTTTGAATGATATTTTTATTGTTAATAAATTCCCTGACGTATTCCCTGAAGAACTTCCTGGCCCACCCCCAGAGCGTGAAATTGAATTTTGTATCGACCTTGAACCCGGTACAAAACCCATTTCCAAAGCCCCATATCGAATGGCTCCTATTGAACTTCAGGAGTTAAAGATCCAACTGCAGGAATTGTTAGACATTGGCTTTATTCGTCCTAGTACTTCTCCTTGGGGTGCTCCTGTGCTATTCGTGAAGAAGAAAGATGGAAGTATGCGACTTTGTATTGATTATCGGGAGTTGAATCATGTCACCATCAAAAACAGGTACCTATTGCCACGTATTGATGACATGTTTGACCAGTTGCAAGGAGCACAATTCTTTTTAAAGATCGATCTTCGTTCTGGATATCATCAGTTGAAGGTTAGAACTGAGGATATTCCAAAGACGGCTTTCAGAACTCGGTACGGGCATTATAAATTCTTAGTCATGTCCTTTGGATTGACTAATGCTCCTGCTGCCTTCATGGATATGATGAACCAGGTATTCAAAGAATATTTGGATCACTTTGTGGTCGTCTTTATTGATGACATCCTTATTTATTCCAAAAGCCGTGAAGATCATGAGCAACACTTGAGGCTGGTACTCCAAAAGCTTCGTGAATACAAGCTTTATGCCAAGTTGAAAAAATGTGAGTTCTGGCTGGAGGAGGTAGCATTCCTTGGGCACGTAGTATCAAATCGTGGAATATCGGTTGACCCGGTAAAGATTGAAGCTATTCAAAGCTGGGAGCAACCTAAATCAGTGACCGAAGTACGTAGCTTTCTTGGTTTAGCTGGTTATTATCGGAGATTCGTGGAAGAATTTTCTCGAATCGCTACTCCATTAACTCAGCTGACTCGGAAAGATACAAAGTTCGGTTGGAGCGAAGAATGTGAGAAGAGTTTTTAAGAACTCAAGAGGAGACTCATTTCAGCACATGTTCTAACAATACCATCTGGCTCGGAGCGATTTATCATCTACAGTGATGCTTCGAGCAAAGGGTTGGGATGCGTTCTCATGCAACATGGAAAAATCATAGCCTATGCATCAAGACAACTCAAGGAATATGAGAGGAATTATCCTACTCATGATCTAGAGTTGGCAGCTGTTGTCTTTGCACTTAAAATTTGGAGGCATTACTTGTATGGGGAGAAGGTGGAGATCTTTACAGATCATAAAAGCCTCAAATATTTCTTCACTCAAAAGGAACTCAACATGCGACAACGACGTTGGCTTGAACTGTTGAAAGATTATGATCATTCCATTCAATACCATCCAGGAAAAGCGAACGTGGTAGCTGACGCATTGAGTAGAAGATCATATGCAAGTACGAGTGCGATATTGTCAACACAAAGGCCCATTTTGTGTGACTTGCAAAGGATGGAGATAGAGTTAAAGACTCCAGGGACCCATGTGATGATGGCGAATATACGAGTAGAACCAGCTTTAATCGATAAAGTTAAAGCTGCTCAAGCTACAGATCTGGAGCTGATGCGTATGAGGAAGAAAGTGCAAGAAGGTGTTATGTCGGAAGCAAGAATCGATGAAGAAGGAATACTTCGAGTCAACTCCAGACTTTGTGTTCCTAACAACCCTTATTTAAAGTATGAAATCATGTTGGAGGCGCACAACACACCGTTTGCAATCCATCCTGGAAGTACCAAAATGTATCATGATCTTCGTCATACATTTTGGTGGAGCAATATGAAGAGAGAGATAGCGCTGTTTATCTTAAGGTGTCTAACTTGTCAACGAGTCAAAGCGGAGCATCAAGTACCAAAAGGTCCATTGCAACCACTTGAAATTCCAGAATGGAAGTGGGAGCACATTACCATGGATTTCGTTACCGGTCTTCCTAAGGTTTCTCAAGGTATAGATGCGATTTGGGTCATTGTTGATAGATTGACCAAGTCTGCTCATTTCTTACCGATACGAGAAACTTATACACTTGAACGTCTTGCTCGTATGTACATAAACGAGATTGTAAGACTGCATGGTATGCCAGTATCCATTATTTCTGATTGAGGACCAAGATTCACTTCATGATTTTGGGTTAGTTTACAAAAAGCTATGGGCACGAATTTACGATATAGTTCGACATATCATCCTCAAACGGACGGACAATCACAGAGAACTATTCAAACTCTAGAAGATTTATTAAGACTCTGTGTCCTTGACTTCAAGGGAAGTTGGTACAAGTTCTTACCATTGGTGGAGTTTTCCTACAACAACAGTTATCAAGCTAGTATTGGCATGGCTCCATTCGAAGCATTGTATGGAAGAAAATGTCGTTCTCCAGTATGTTGGGATGAGGTGGGTGAAGCAACGTTGTTGGGACCGGAGTTGGTACGTATGACTACAGAAAAGATTCAAACGATCCGACAATGTATAAAAACCTCACAAGATCGACAAAAGAGTTATGTTGATCTTCATCGAAAGGACGTGGAATTTGATATAGGAGATCATGTGTTCTTACGTGTTGCTCCATGGAAAGGAGTTATGAGATTTGGAAAGAGAGGAAAGCTCAATCCTAGATTCATCGGTCCATTTTTAATCCTCGATCGAGTAGGAACTGTGGCCTATAGACTCGCTTTACCGCCAAGTATGTCTCGTATTCATAACATTTTTCACATATTCATGTTACGTAAATATGTGAAAAACCCGAACCACATTATTGAGTTAGAACCGGACGAAATAGCAGAAGATTTGACGTATGAAGAAGTTCCTGTTCAAATCTTGGATAAGAATGAACATATTATACGCTCCAAGGTTATACCTCAAGTCAAAGTTTTGTGGAGAAACCACGATGTTGAGGAAATGACTTGGGAGTTAGAATCTGAAATAAAATCAAGGTATCCTTACCTCTTCGATATACCAGGTACGTACCCTAATTTCAAGGGCGAAATTTCATAAGAAGGGGAGGTTGTAAGACCCTAACTTTTATAAATAAAGACGAATTTTCTATAAATATCATTTTTGAATATTATGGAGTTAATTTGATATAATGTTATAGTTGTGGGTAAAATTTATAAATTTTGTAAAGTACGCAAGTTGTTATATAATATTTGATTGGTCGGGGAATATTCGTTTTAATAGGGAATATTCGTACAACGGCACAATCATTGGGACCCCACAACGGAATTATTGTCGGATTGAGAAAATGACAAAAATATTTTATTAAAAATAACGGCGGAAGTTTTACCATTGATACTGTTGAACTACTCGGTAGTAAAAATACAGTAATACGTATGGTTGCATAGTAGCACACGGTATTGATTATTAATGCTTATGTGAGAAGTCACTCAGTTTGATTCAATTATTGTCAGTTAATAATATGAATTATTTAGCGATAATGACGTTTTGTTTTATTCGTATTATTAACGTAATAAAACAGAAACATCTTTTTATATAAAACAGAATACTTTATTAAAGTTATTCTATAAATAGAATATATTATATTTTATTTAAAAAAAATTTCTTTAAATATGGACCGTCAGATTAAAGTAATCAATGTAGACCATTCATGGATTAGTTACTATGCATTCTATTTTTCTATAAATAGCAGCTCATTCCTTCATTATTTCTTACGAATTCACTGAACTCTAGAGAGAGAAACTATAGAGAGAGAAGAAAAGTATTCTGCTACTTAAATACTTCCTTATTTCAGCTCTTCTTTAAAACGGTAAGGGGTGTTATTCTTTCTTATTCATGAAGAGAACTGTTGTTATTTTACTTTTTATTATTCTGTTGGAATAACCTGTATACGCGGTCTACCCTATACTTGGTGACATTCTTTTATTATTCTGATAGAACATCCTGTCTGTGTGTTTTACACCGGACCTGGTTCCGTTTTTATTATTATTCTGTTATTTATTATTCTGTCGGAATATCCTGTATGTGTGTTTACGCCGGACCTGGTTCTATTATTTATTATTCTGTTGGAATAACCTGTCTGTGCGGTCTATCGCATGCATGGTGATTTCTTTTGTTATTCCATTCTTTATTATACTCAGTTGGTTAAGTTTTGACTTCTATACTCCATGAAATTTGTGAAATATCCTTGGTAATTGCGTTTCATCCAGTATCTTTTCATGAAAATATTCTTCTAAGCATTCTTGAATTTTACTCCACAAAGCAGTATCATGTTGACAATTTGGACGTTATTAATTCTTGGATAAATTAATTCTTGAACTTGTTTTATTGAATTCTTATATCATTGTCATCATCCTCATGTTTATAAAATGTTAAAAGTCATCTGTGGCCTGTAGTGCATAGATGGACTTGGTATGATTATGACCAGGGATTATTCGGTATAATCATGACCGTAATGTTACAAATGATGTGGTAAAAGTTCTTATTGGCCCGTAGTGCATTGATGGACAGTTGTTGGCATGATCATGACCAGTAATGAATACACGAATATCCTTGGCCGTAGTGCAGGGGTGATTCGATGATGTGGATTATTTTATTAAGCTGAGTCCCAGCGATAACAGTGTTGAAAACCCTTTTAAATCATAGAAGATAGTAGATTTTATTCTCTACTTGACTCTTTTAATGGATTGCTTGTTCCGCTGCAGTTAAACTTGCTGTTCGTTATATTTTATCAGTTTAACACTGTTGAAGGCTAATGATAATTTATTCTGCATTATCTTAGTCATAATATTTCTTACTGGGCTAGTTGAGCTCACCCTTTGTTTCACTGATCTCTTCAGAAAATGAGAATATAGCTGGGACGAGTTGGGGAACGGAGTGATGGACCAGATGATAGTATTAGTAGTCCTCACTATTCTATTAAATAGTGTGATAATAATTGTAATGAGGACTCCTTTTGAGTTTGTATAGTCTCTAGTAGACAATAATTGTATTCAAACTCACAGTTATATTTTGTCGTATTGTACACGACAGTTGTATTAGTAAGTTGTATTTGTATTATGTACCATATATCTGATGACCCAAGATGGGTGATGTATACCTAATTTTGGGGGCGTCACATATTCAGTAATATCATCATTTAGGACTGAGGATGATGAAAAATATCTTAAAGAAACGAATCCAGTGAGACAAAATGACAAATATTAAGGATTCGTACTATAGTTTATCCAAGTTCAAAAATACTCCAAAATAAATCATAGTGGAGTAAAATTCAAGAATGAAGATCAAAATATGGATACAATCAAAGATAGTAACCATAATATACATCTTGGACAAAGAAAAGAAAATTTTATTTTTTTTTCTGTGAATAGTGCCGTATTTGTGAATAGTACTTTATACGTAAATAGTGTCGTATACGTGAATAGTAACCCCGACATAAAAAGATAGAAATTTCACAATAAAATTCATATCAATATTTCAGCATAATGATATTGAAGAAAATAATATCATTGACGAAGAAAATAACATCACTTACCTCAAAAGAACAGTACTTTCGGCTGAAATATCAGGTATAAGGCTGAAAAAAACTTGTACTGAATAGCAACTTTCAAAGTATCTAAATACTCACAAAAATACGCTTGATAATATATATATAGAGAGAGAGAAAAAAAACTTATTTCTGGTGTGATTTTTAATTCTAACTAAGCACCCTATTTATAGGAAAATGCTTAGAACGCCAAAGCAGACTAACCTGCTACCTGATGGCTTTACCTGCTACTATTCACGCCCACCACTTTTAAAATAAAATTTTAGCACATTTCTACCAACCAAAAGTGGGGCCCACCCATTATAGAAATTTCTAAAATATTTTAAATTTTAAATAATAATCAGCAACTTCAATAATTCATAATAAATAGCATTTTTATCAAAAAAATTCGAATCTCATGTCTATTCCATTGAAAATTTAATTCTCTACAACTTTGTAGATTTAAGTTTTTCTAAATTCTAAATAGAAAATGCCCGAAATTTACATACGGGCGATTTTTAATACCTCCATTCCAACAAAATACTGATAAAATACCTCAGCATTAATTCTTTCATTTATATCCACATAAAATAAATATATCTATCATTTATATCCACATAAAATAAATATGTCCTTATCATATAAATCAATAATTAATTATTCACAAATAATATTACAGAATCACAATTATGACAATCAGATCGTTCCTAGGAAAGATGGGGCTTTCCGATAAGGATTTTTCCTTACTGGCGCGTAATTAGGTGACCAAACCTCTCCTTAGACAAAACTTTCTTAGACATTGCCAATAATGCTATCTAATAATATTATTTAAATAATATGAATTATTAATCTGATAATGGAGATACTGTGCAGTGACAATTATTGAAACAACAATAATATAAAATATCAACGTAGCAATTATTGAATCTATAAAATATTGAACAGTAATTACTGTAACAATTATTGAGTAGTGCCTTCTTACGTAAGAATTAATAATCCAACAATACTGTACAATACCGTGTGCTACTGTGCAACCACGCGTATTACTGTATTTTAACCACCGGGTATTTCCAACAGTGTTAACGGTAACTACTACGCCGTTATTTATAAAAACTCAAACTTGTCGTTTTCTTCATCCGTCCGTTTTTCGTTATGGGACCCACAAATGGTTGCGCCATCGTACGAATATTTACCGACAGCAAGAATATTCCACGACCAAACGAATATTCCCCTTCAACAATGAATATTTTATAACCACATGCTTATTTTTCAAAATTTGCACATTTCACCCATAACCAAAGTATTATATCAAATTAACACCTTATTATTCAAAATAATAATTAGACGAAATTCAATTTTATTTATGAAAAATTTGGGGTCTTACATTATCACGCTCACTTCGTTCTTTTTTACTTGTCATTTTAGTAAAAAAATATAAATATTAAAAAATATAATTAATATTTTGTTTGATTGACCAAAATAATTATAAAATTTTAATATTATCTTTCTAAAATTTATTAAAAAAAATAAAAGAGAAATAAATTGATATTTAATATAAGAATAATATGAAAAATTAAGTTATTAATGTTTTCTTAAAATCTATATATACAAATAAAAAAGAATAAATTTTAGAATGTAAAACCACGTGTAAAAAAGAACAAACGGAGTAATATATCTATATAATAAAATAGAACTCATTTTGAATCTTTCATTTGACAAAGTACAAGGACGGTTCAGATTTTATCTCAATTCTTTCAACTTAATCAAAAGGCTCACATTTCATCTCACACTAAAAATTTCAGCCCAAATTAAATTCACCTCTAAAAATTTCCGCCTAAATCAAATAACAATAATAATAACAATAATGATAATAATGATTATAATAATATTAATAAATATAATAATAGTAATAATAATAATAATAATAATAATAATAATAACAATAATAATAATAATAATAATAATAATAATAATAATAATAATTAATAGTAATAATAATAATATTTATAATAATAATAGTAAGAATAGTGATAATAATAATATTAACAATTCTAATAATAATAATAATTTATTACAATAATAATAATAATAATAGTAATAATAATAATAATAATAATAATAATAATAATAATAATAATAATAATAATAATAATAATATAATAATAATAACAATTGTAACGATCGAGAAATTTTGTAATTAATTTAAATATTTATTGAATTAAATAAATATTTTAAGTAATTTGTTATTGAGTAAAAATAAATAATTGATGAAATTGTGGTGCAATAATTTATTAACTAAATCGATTAATGGTAATTTTATTATTTAAAGATTTGATTTAATGAAATAAATAAATTAAATAAAATAAAATGTTGTTCTAGTCTAATTTAATAATTAAATTAGATGTATAATAATTTATTAATCATAAGTATTATTATAATAAAAATTATAATTATTATAACTATAATCGTAAGTTATGTAAATTGGTTACATGTGTGACAAATAAAAACTATATGATATAAATAATATAAAAATAATTTAATAGAGGGGAATTGTGGTTAACCAAACACAGCCTTATAGCTTTTGACCTAACATAATCGATAGACGCTTTGTTTTGTTAACTGACGTACGTGGGAGTCAGTTTAGCCTGTTTATATTTACGCGTCTATTTCTTTTAAGGCTAACTAAGTACAGAGAGTTGGAGAGGAAGAGAAAATAAATGAAAATTGAGAGAGATTCTCTGTGATTTTTGTCAAAGAGAAAGAGTTGGAGCATTAAGGGAAACAAGCAATCCTTTATCATCCTTCTTCCCAATAAGCAAGGTATAATTACTCCTAATATTTCATGTTTTGGCTTCTCAATGATTATTCACTGTAAATTGAAAGTCACGTTGGATTGATGTTTATACATGTATTTATGGTTTTATAATCTGTTAATTATCATATATATGTAATATTTGGTGATTAAATACGTGACAATTGGGTTTGAAGAAGAAAATTAAATATCAGTGTTAGGTTTATGTGAATGGCTTGTGTAAGTACAAAGTTTAATGCTCAATATGTGATATAATCTGTAAATTGATGTTAGATTGTGTTAATATGTCAAGAAACGAATACAACGTAGTTTGAATGGTGTAATTTGGTTAAGAAACAAGGATTTGGCGGTTGATTTCGCTAAATATGTTAAAAATGGAGAAAACAACAAAAACATGGTTTAAATCCTTATAATTTTGGTTGTTTTGTTGTTAGAAGTGTTATATATATGCTTAGGAATGTTGCAGTAAGTTTGTAGTTATTGGGTTTAATGAATTATTATGGAATTGGGAGAAATTAGAATTTTTGGTTAGAGCAGAGCTTCAATTCACGTTATTGTAAAACTGGTTCTGGTATCTAGCGCGAGCGCGCTGCCTCTGGGCGCGGGCGCGCCGAATTCTAAGGTAACTGTGGTGCGGCCGCGCTAATAGTCAATTAGACCTAGTAAAGAGCTGCTAACAGCATAGCTTGGAAATTGTTAACTTAACATATTCTAATGATTGTAAAGGACCTAAAACATGTTATAAGACATAATAACATATTGTAATCACAACGTTAAAACTATAATTTATGAACTAATAAGTTGTGAGAGCTTGGAATGTGAGGTCATGAGAATTGGAATTGTTTTGCAATCAACATATCATATACTATGATATAATTGAGAATTCAGTTTCGTGTTACGTGAATGAGTAGGATAATCAAGTCCAAAGTTAAGGATTATAGACTTCATTAAAATAAAAATTAAACTAATGAAGTTAATATTAATATAACTAATTGGTGTAAGACCCCGAATTTTATGAAATAGAAGTATGCAATTTTTCTTATAATTACTATTCAGTAAATAGTTAAATTGATAAAAGTTTAAAGTTATGGGTGAAATATGAATTTTTTTCAAAATAAGCAAGTGGTTATAAAATAATCATTGTTGTCGGGGAATATTCGTTTGGTCGTGGAATATTCTTTCTGTCGGAGAATATTCGTACGACGGCGCAGCTATTTGTGGGCCCCATAACGAATAATTGTCGGGTGAAGGAAAACGACAAATTTGAGTTTTTACAAATAACGACGTAGTTGTTACCGTTAACACTGTTGGAATACCCGGTGGTTAAAATACAGTAATACGCGTTATTGCACAGTAGCACACGGTATTGCATAGTATTTTTGAAATTATTGATTCTTACGTAAGAAGGCACTACTCAATAATTGTTACAGTAATTACTGTTCAATATTTTATTTTATTGATTCAATAATTGTTGCGTTGATATTTTATATTATTGTTGTTTCAATAATTGTTGCTGCACAGTATTTTCCTTTATCAGATCAATAATTCATATTATTTGAATAATATTATTAGATAACATTATTGTCAATGTCTAGAAAGTTCTGTCTAAGGAGAGGTTTGGTCATCTAATTGCGCGCCAGTAAGGAGAAATTCTTATTGGAAAGCCCCCTCTTTCCTGGGAACGGCCTGGTTGTCATAAATGTGATTCTGTAATATTATTTGTGAATAATTAATTATTGATTCATATGATAAGAAAATATTTATTTTATGTGGATATAAATGAGGGATATATTTTTGTGGTTAAAAATGAAGGAGTTAATGTTGAGATTTTTATCCGTATTTTTGTCGGAATGGAGGTATTAAAAATCAGGGTTTTTGAGATATTTTGCGGGGGTTATAATTTTTAATCCGACCGTTGGATCGTGGTAATTTTTGGATATGTTATACATATATAAGTTGAGTATATGCCCACAAATTTTGAACCGTTAAAAATGAACGTATGATTTGTTATGAATTTTACGAGATGACTGGTTCAGAAATTGTTGAATTTTTGGAGTTTATCATTTTGGTGGAAAATTCTAGAATTGGTGGGCCCCACTTGTGGTTGGTGAAGAAATGTGCTGAATTATATTTCAAATGTGGTGGGTGGGAATAGTAGCAGGTAAAGCCATCAGGTTGCAGGTCAAACCTACCAAAATTTTCCTATAAATAGAGGGCTAAGTTAGAATTGAAAATCACACCAGAAACATAAGCTTTCTCTCTTTCTCTCTCTATATTATGAAGCATATTTTGTGAGTTTTTAGATACTTGGTGAGTTTCTATTCATCAGTGCAAGTTTCCTTCAGCATCATATCCGATATCCAGTCAGAAGTACTGCTCTTTTGAGGTAAGGGATATTAAGGGATTTTAAGGGTTGTTATGATTTTCAGTTTCGTAAATTTTTTGATCTTCAAAAAAATTCTGGAAAAATTTGAAATGATATTTTGATGAGTTTTCTTGATTGTATCCAAAAATGGTGATTTTTGGATGTATAGATTGAGAGTTATGAATTTTATGAGAAAAGACTATTTTAAAAGTAACAGCTTATAATTCCTTGTGGTTAACTCCAAAATTGATGAAATTTTTATTGGGAGTACATGTATATGATAGAAGTATACTCTGTAAATTTCAGAATTTTTAGACAAAAGTACAATTTTTGATAAATGTCTAAATATTCGGCTATTTTGGCCATATGAAAAATAGTAAATGACTTTTAAAAATTCTGAGAAAAATATATGTTCACTATGGGACTATATTATGCTAAATCCCAGAAAAAAAATATTTTTGGAACTGATTTGGTATTTTTCATAAAAATGGTCTAGTTATGAGTAAATGAATTAAATATGTTTTGTGAAGAAAGAAAATTGGAAAATAGGATTTTATGGCTTGAGAATCCTATATGAGGTATATGCAGATTTTTGATGAGGGTTTTGGTTATTGATGATGAAATTGTAAGAGTTGGCATTTTATGATGATTAAATGCATTAATTAGTAAAGTGTAAACAATTAAAATAAATTGTTTATAAATTTAAGTAATGTTATTCTTTCAATATCATTATACCGAAATATTGGTATGGATTTTATTGTAGAATTTCTATCTTTTGTGTCGGGGTTACTATTCATGAGTTACTATTCACGATTTACTATTCATGAGTTACGAATATTACTCTTGAGATTAAAACTATATGTTGATCATATTATTTTTATCATCATATATAACATTTTTATAACCCTGATGTTGAAATTCTCTTTCACTGGAGTGTAAAGATGGGTAGATTATTGGTATGATCATGACTAGGGTTCTCTTTGGCCTGTAGTGCAAAGTTGAATTGTGACTGGTATGATCATGACCATTGAATTTATAATTGAATATCTTAAGCTTAAGTGCAAAGGTGAATTGATCAACATGGTTATAATTATTGTTTATATAAATTCTGAAATGATTATATATTTCTTTGAGATATGAATATATTTGGCCTGTAGTGCAAATATGAATTGTTGATGAATATCTTTGGCATGTAGTGCAAAGATGGCCTGTTGATGAATATCTTTGGCCTGTAGTGCAAAGATGAACTGTTGTTGAATATCTTTGGCCCGTAGTGCAAAGATGAATTGTTGATGAATATCTTTGGCCCGTAGTGCAAAGATGACATGTTGTTGAATATCTTTGGCCAGTAGTGCAAAGATGAACATATGTTGAGATGAACATGACCAACTGGTGATACAAATGAATATCTTTGGCCGTAGTGCAAAGATGAAGTTATTAGTATGATTATGAACAGGAACTGTGATTTGGTGTAACCATGATCTTTGATGTTTCAGGTAAAGATAGGTGATGAAAATTATCTTCGTCCTGGATGAGAAGAGGAATTTAGAACTACAGTTATGATTATGAGTTATTCATATGATTGTGGACCAGAATGGTTGATTGATGTTACAGGGATAAAACATTGTTGGTGGATTTTTAACATGGAGAAGATAATAGACTTTATAGTCTATTTGACTCTTCTAATGGATTGCTCGTTCCGCTGCAACTATGGTTGAAATTTTTATCATTTACCATATGTTCTAAATCTCTGATTTATTGTTGATGAAGGCTATTGATAATTGAATTATCTTTAGTCATGATATTCTTTACTGAGCTAGTTGTGCTCACCCTTTTGCTTCACAATTCCTTTCAGGTAATAAGAGTGTAGCTGGGTCGAGCGGGGGTAACAAGGGAATAGAACGGTGGTCATCATTTAGTAGTTATATTTGGTGAATCCAATAGGGTAAGGTGTACCCAACGTTGGAAGGGTGGTTTGCCACTATCATACAAGATGTCTAACGACATACAACCTCGTGTCATCATAAGACAGGGATGTGCTCATCCACTTGCTGAGTATATATACGAGCACTACCTATATAATCTTGGTGTTTGTTTAAAGTATAATTCTCAATTAGAGACAGTAGAGATAATGATATGTCAAGAGAAGACTCACCATTGGGAAGAATATGATAGTAATCTTCTCGTTTTTCTTTGGGGTCTATTGGGTCAACCAAGGATAATTCTGTGGCCATATGATATCTATCATAACCTAGACGCATGGCCTCCCATGTACGAAGGTTTCCTTGAGCACTTCCCAAAGATTCTAATTTCTAAAACAATTTTTGACTATACCTTTATGTAAGGTGTCATTGTGAGGTGATGTCCACGGTTGGAACATGAGTCACATTTGGTATATATTTGTATCCAAACTCACAGCATATGTGTTGTTGTATTTTGCACGACAATTGTTGTAATAAAGTTATAGTTATTTTCTGTACCATGTATTTGGCGACTCAGAATAGGTTGGATGGAATGGATCTATTTTGGGGTCGTTACATTTGGTATCAGAGCTTAGGGATATGATCTCTGGCGGAGATCGGGGAATACAACTAGGAGGGGAGAGATGAGTAAATCCTTCGCTAGTGTGTCCTACCTAAGCTTATTTGTTGGTTAGTCATAATATTGGGATATTATGTGATATGTTAATTTGTTTAATTAACCCTTATTTTATGGCAGTATTTGAGAATGGCTGCTGAGAATGCTAACAATGGAGTGAATGAGACTGTGGGGATACCTCTAATCACTAACCATGATAATGTGATGTCAGACGAAGAAGGAATTAGAGATATCTATGTGGTGAGTGAAGAATTGATAGTTGCACCCGAGATAGTCGCAGAGGTAACAGCTGAGACTGAGGAAGAAGCGGAAGAAGAAGTACCAGAGGAAAGTTTATTAGAGGTATTATATGATCAAAATGTAGAATTTCAAAATCGTATTCATGAGTTAGAAGAGCAGGCAGAAGAACGACAGGCGGTCGTGGAACAAAAGGATGCAACAATTCAAGCTTGTGTTACCCGATATGTGATGCTTGAACAGACGCATTCTTTGGCAGAGTATAAGATAATAAAAATGGAATCTGAGCTGAAAGAAGAAAAAATTGAACGAGTGAGAATAAGTAATGCATGGGCAAAAGCCGCACGACACGTGGATATTGTGGAAAGAGATGTTCGATCTAAGAAGGCTAAAATAGATGATATGAATTTCTCTTTTTGGAAAGCAATTGGAAGAACCCAACATCGAGTTTTGAATTACCCTGTACATAGCGGTCAACCTGAATCCGATATGGATCGAAGATTGATGATTCAGATCATGAATGAGGAGTACGAAGAGGCAGTTGAGGGAGGAATATGTCCTATAGAAAGGTATATTCCAACGGTAATGATGACGCCAAATGCTGCTCCAGACAAGTCAAAGCCGAGTAGTTCGAGGGATGGCGGTTGTCATGACTTCCCAACAAATGAGGAACCCAAATGAAGTTATCATGGGAGAAGAGCAATGGAGAAATTATGATGATCTGAGAGATAGAATCTGAAATGGAAGCAAGGTATTCTCAACTCTTCGAAATACCAGGTACCTAAATTTCGGGGACGAAATTTCATAAGGAGGGGAGATTGTAAGACCCCGAATTTTATGAAATAAAAGTATTCAATTTTTCTTATAATTACTATTCAGTAAATGGTTAAATTGATAAAAGTTTAAAGTTATGGGTGAACTATGAATTTTTTTCAAAATAAGCAAGTGGTTATAAAATAATCATTGTTGTCGGGGAATATTCGTTTGGTCGTGAAATATTCTTTCTGTCGGAGAATATTCGTACGACGGCGCAGCTATTTGTGGGCCCCATAACGAATAACTGTCGGGTGAAGAAAACGACAAATTTGAGTTTTTACAAATAACGGCGTAGTTGTTACCGTTAACACTGTTGGAATACCCGGTGGTTAAAATACAGTAATACGCGTTATTGCACAGTAGCACACGGTATTGCATAGTATTTTTGAAATTATTGATTCTTACGTAAGAAGGCACTACTCAATAATTGTTACAGTAATTACTGTTCAATATTTTATTTTATTGATTCAATAATTGCTGCGTTGATATTTTATATTATTGTTGTTTCAATAATTGTTGCTGCACAGTATTTTCTTTTATCAGATCAATAATTCATATTATTTGAATAATATTATTAGATAACATTATTGGCAATGTCTAGAAAGTTCTGTCTAAGGAGAGGTTTGGTCATCTAATTGCGCGCCAGTAAGGAGAAATTCTTATTGGAAAGCCCCCTCTTTCCTGGGAACGGCCTGGTTGTCATAAATGTGATTCTGTAATATTATTTGTGAATAATTAATTATTGATTCATATGATAAGAAAATATTTATTTTATGTGGATATAAATGAGGGATATATTTTTGTGGTTAAAAATGAAGGAGTTAATGTTGAGATTTTTATCCGTATTTTTGTCGGAATGGAGGTATTAAAAATCAGGGTTTTTGAGATATTTTGCGGGGGTTATAATTTTTAATCCGACCGTTGGATCGTGGTAATTTTTGGATATGTTATACATATATAAGTTGAGTATATGCCCACAAATTTTGAACCGTTAAAAATGAACGTATGATTTGTTATGAATTTTACGAGATGACTGGTTCAGAAATTGTTGAATTTTTGGAGTTTATCATTTTGGTGGAAAATTCTAGAATTGGTGGGCCCCACTTGTGGTTGGTGAAGAAATGTGCTGAATTATATTTCAAATGTGGTGGGTGGGAATAGTAGCAGGTAAAGCCATCAGGTTGCAGGTCAAACCTACCAAAATTTTCCTATAAATAGAGGGCTAAGTTAGAATTGAAAATCACACCAGAAACATAAGCTTTCTCTCTTTCTCTCTCTATATTATGAAGCATATTTTGTGAGTTTTTAGATACTTGGTGAGTTCTATTCATCAGTGCAAGTTTCCTTCAGCATCATATCCGATATCTAGTCAGAAGTACTGCTCTTTTGAGGTAAGGGATTTTAAGGGTTGTTATGATTTTCAGTTTCGTAATTTTTCTGATCTTCAAAAAAATTCTGGAAAAATTTGAAATGATATTTTGATGAGTTTTCTTGATTGTGTCCAAAAATGGTGATTTTTGGATGTATAGATTGAGAGTTATGAATTTTATGAGAAAAGACTATTTTAAAAGTAACAGCTTATAATTCCTTGTGGTTAACTCCAAAATTGATGAAATTTTTATTGGGAGTACATGTATATGATAGAAGTATACTCTGTAAATTTCAGAATTTTTAGACAAAAGTACAATTTTTGATAAATGTCTAAATATTCGGCTATTTTGGCCATATGAAAAATAGTAAATGACTTTTAAAAATTCTGAGAAAAATATATGTTCACTATGGGACTATATTATGCTAAATCCCAGAAAAGAAATATTTTTGGAACTGATTTGGTATTTTTCATGAAAATGGTCTAGTTATGAGTAAATGAATTAAATATGTTTTGTGAAGAAAGAAAATTAGAAAATAGGATTTTATGGCTTGAGAATCCTATATGAGGTATATGCAGATTTTTGATGAGGGTTTTGGTTATTGATGATGAAATTGTAAGAGTTGGCATTTTATGATGATTAAATGCATTAATTAGTAAAGTGTAAACAATTAAAATAAATTGTTTATAAATTTAAGTAATGTTATTCTTTCAATATCATTATACCGAAATATTGGTATGGATTTTATTGTAGAATTTCTATCTTTTGTGTCGGGGTTACTATTCATGAGTTACTATTCACGATTTACTATTCATGAGTTACGAATATTACTCTTGAGATTAAAACTATATGTTGATCATATTATTTTTATCATCATATATAACATTTTTATAACCCTGATGTTGAAATTCTCTTTCACTGGAGTGTAAAGATGGGTAGATTATTGGTATGATCATGACTAGGGTTCTCTTTGGCCTGTAGTGCAAAGTTGAATTGTGACTGGTATGATCATGACCATTGAATTTATAATTGAATATCTTAAGCTTAAGTGCAAAGGTGAATTGATCAACATGGTTATAATTATTGTTTATATAAATTCTGAAATGATTATATATTTCTTTGAGATATGAATATATTTGGCCTGTAGTGCAAATATGAATTGTTGATGAATATCTTTGGCATGTAGTGCAAAGATGGCCTGTTGATGAATATCTTTGGCCTGTAGTGCAAAGATGAACTGTTGTTGAATATCTTTGGCCCGTAGTGCAAAGATGAATTGTTGATGAATATCTTTGGCCCGTAGTGCAAAGATGACATGTTGTTGAATATCTTTGGCCAGTAGTGCAAAGATGAACATATGTTGAGATGAACATGACCAACTGGTGATACAAATGAATATCTTTGGCCGTAGTGCAAAGATGAAGTTATTAGTATGATTATGAACAGGAACTGTGATTTGGTGTAACCATGATCTTTGATGTTTCAGGTAAAGATAGGTGATGAAAATTATATTCGTCCTGGATGAGAAGAGGAATTTAGAACTACAGTTATGATTATGAGTTATTCATATGATTGTGGACCAGAATGGTTGATTGATGTTACAGGGATAAAACATTGTTGGTGAATTTTTAACATGGAGGAGATAATAGACTTTATGGTCTATTTGACTCTTCTAATGGATTGCTCGTTCCGCTGCAACTATGGTTGAAATTTTTATCATTTACCATATGTTCTAAATCTCTGATTTATTGTTGATGAAGGCTATTGATAATTGAATTATCTTTAGTCATGATATTCTTTACTGAGCTAGTTGTGCTCACCCTTTTGCTTCACAATTCCTTTCAGGTAATAAGAGTGTAGCTGGGTCGAGCGGGGGTAACAAGGGAATAGAACGGTGGTCATCATTTAGTAATTATATTTGGTGAATCCAATAGGGTAAGGTGTACCCAACGTTGGAAGGGTGGTTTGCCACTATCATACAAGATGTCTAACGACATACAACCTCGTGTCATCATAAGACAGGGATGTTCTCATCCACTTGCTGAGTATATATACGAGCACTACCTATATAATCTTGGTGTTTGTTTAAAGTATAATTCTCAATTAGAGACAGTAGAGATAATGATATGTCAAGAGAAGACTCACCATTGGGAAGAATATGATAGTAATCTTCTCGTTTTTCTTTGGGGTCTATTGGGTAAACCAAGGATAATTCTGTGGCCATATGATATCTATCATAACCTAGACGCATGGCCTTCCATGTACGAAGGTTTCCTTGAGCACTTCCCAAATATTCTAATTTCTAAAACAATTTTTGACTATACCTTTATGTAAGGTGTCATTATGAGGTGATGTCTACGGTTGGAACATGAGTCATATTTGGTATATATTTGTATCCAAACTCACAGCATATGTGTTGTTGTATTTTGCACGACAATTGTTGTAATAAAGTTATAGTTATTTTCTGTACCATGTATTTGGCGACTCAGAATAGGTTGGATGGAATGGATCTATTTTGGGGTCGTTACAATTGGTATTGTGATTCTAATGGTATATGTAGGATAATTGGCGAACGTTTATTATATTTATGTAGCTTACACCCGAGGTAAGTTCTCTAACTTCATTCTCTTTATAATAAATGCAAGTTTCATAATTTTGATATTTGTTATCGTCAAGCAAGCTTTCTAGTTCTAAATTATCATTTTGTAAATCCTATATTAAAGTTGAGCAAGCCTATTGATTATATCTTATGTATGGTTGAATATGCTCTTCTAACCTAATTCGTTACATCGAGCGAGTTTCACATTCCTATTTCTTGTTATTGCTATTCAAAGCATATACTGTTTTAAAACATTAATTCAAATGAGATTGTTCTAACTCTTTTGAATGTAGTACTTTGTATATATATACCATGTCTATTCAAATGTATATTGTCGTCATTCAAACTTTGACTTAAATAATCGTGTTCAATTCTATATTATCATGTTGAACCTTCAAATAGTAAGTGAACTCTTATTGATTGAACTAATCTATGATGGAATAGTGTTCTAAAATTTTAGAACCACTGATAAGCTAGTTCCGAGCTAAATTTTCTTTAGTGCAAAAATCCTAAATTCAAACTGAGATTAACAAACCCTAATATAGGGGATTATGTATGTGTTAACGTTTAGATATTTGTGCACAATACATGGTACAAAGGGCTAATCCCCCTAAGTACGTTAAGTAGGGTCTGTATAGTCTAAATGACTGTTAAGGTTGGGGTAGTAATACCTAATCACCGGGGACATAGTTCATGGTCTTAAAGACCCTCAGATATTAAATTCAAACTTGTTTTCTATTCTGATTTATAGAACAAGTTCACCATTATTCAGCATTCGTTGTTCATACTCTTGTTGATATTGTTATTACTCTTTATATCAGTGAGCAACTGTTTGCTCACTCTTATAATTAACACTGCAGCTAAAGTTGAGAGAGTTGACGAACCGTCTTCTAGCAAAGGAAAGGGCAAGATGTCCAAGTGTTGAAGACTTATGTGATTTTATTTCAAAGAATTATATTATAAGACTTAATTTATTTATGTGATGTATTCCACAGACTCATGTAATAGTTTAAGGTTTGTTTACCTGGGATTGTTTTTATTGATGTAACCCTTTAACGGGGAAGATTATTGCTTAAGTTATTTAAGTTATGTTTTATCCTTTATTACGGGTAGTTAGATGTAATTATTTTGGTTAGTGAGCACCAAATCCCGTGGGAATGGAGTACCCGGATGAGGAACCCCGAGATGTCCACGTTGTGCGGGAACAGCTGATTTAGAAAGAGCCTTCTCTATTGATTGCTGAGGAAGAACAGGAAGATGAACCTGTGTCTGATCCTGAGAAGGAGGACTCTGAGGAGATAGAGGTGGAGGATGAGGAAGAGGATCCTATGGAGTTTCCACCAAACTCCATATCCGCTGAGATGTATGATGCACTATATGATCGAAACATAGAATTACAGGATAATGTGGAGGAGCTGAAGGAACTGGCTGAGATGCGTCAAGCTATTATCGAGCAGAAGGATGAGGAGATTCAGGAACTCGACTCACGTCTTGGAAACACAGAGTGGGACCTAGTTCATACAAAAGGTCAGCATGAGGATATGTTGGCTGTGAACGAGAAGATGGAGACTAATGTGGAGAAGTTAAAAGATGACTTGAAGGAGGAGTCAGCTAAGCGTCTGAGAGCAGAGGACGCTTGGATGAAGGCAACTCATCGTGCAGACCGTGCTAAAGCTAAGGTTCAAACGAAGAAAGCTAAAATGAATGAGATGGATCATGCCTTTAATTCTGCAATAGATAGGGCCCAGGATCGAGTCTTTTATTACGCACCTCAATTTGAAGACTCGTCGTGGTTCGTGATGGATCATAGGACGGCATATTGTATTATAGAGGAAGAGCGTAGAGAAGCCTCTTGACGTCTTAATATGCCCAGATAGAAAGAATAAGAATAATAGTGATATGTGGTTAAGTATGTGAATAAATAAACTGTAAATCCATTATTTTGAGATGAAAAAAGGGATAGGATGAGTATGCAATCCTGAAACTTGTTTAGTTTAGGAAAATGAATGTTGGAAGCAGAGATGCTATCCTTATTATGTTATGAAAAGTTTTAAATGAATAAAATATCAAAATTTATTGAAATGTTATGTGTTATAGCTTAAATCTTAGAATGTTTAAAGTTAAACTTTAAAATATTCAAGGAATTGAATAGTGAACTAATAAGCGAATATTTTAACAGAAATGCCTCCTAGAAGAAGACAACCACGCCAACAACTACCTCTTGAGGGGTCTACTAACAATAATAACGAGGCCAACGCTAATCTGGTTCAGCAGTTGGTGACTTTGTTGACGGGAGCACTTGCGAATCAACTGAAAGCTCAAGCTACGACTTTCAAGGACTTCAAAGTAGTTGGACCACCGGTATTTCAAGGGTCTATGAATCCAGCTGAATCCCAAACTTGGATCATGGAAATGGAGAAGGTGTTCGACATTTCTAGAGTCAATGAGGATCAAAAGACTGCTTTCGCAACGTTTATGTTGAAGTCCGAAGCTAGTTACTGGTGGCAGGCGAATAAAGTTCGTGGGGGACAGGGAATAGTAGCGTGGGATAGGTTCAAAGAAATATTTTTTGAAATGTACTTTCCGACTAGTTCTCGAAATCAGTTGGAAGTTCAGTTTTTGGAGTTAAAACAAGGAACCATGTCTGTGCCAGAATATGTTGCGAAGTTTAACGAGTTGGCTAGGTTTGCCACTTATCAAGTTAATATCGATGAGCGAAAGGCAAGAAGGTTTGAACAAGGGTTGAAGCCCTGGCTTTATAGTAAGGTTTCAATGTTCCAGTTAAACACGTTTACGGTAGTACTGGAAAAGGCAATTATCGCAGAAGGTGGAAGCGATGCCTTAACCAAGTATAACCAAGAATAGAAGAAGAGAAAGAATGATAATGAAATCAAGGCTATTAGAAGTAATGGTGGAAATAACGACCAGAAAAGGAAATGGAGTGAGAATTCGAGTACGAGAGGACAACAAGGAAGTCAACAAACGAAGAAGTTTGAAACTTGTGCTACTTACGGAAAGAACCACACTGGGGTGTGTCTAAAGGGTAAAAGGGTATGTTTCAATTGTGGTCAGGAGGGACACATTGCACCGAACTGTTTTAGCCCAAAGAAAGGAGCATGTTTCACCTGCTGTTCGAAGGATCATATGGCACGTGATTACCCTAAAAAGACAGCAGGCAGTGCAGGCGGAGGAAAAGGAAACAACGGTGGTGGTACTTTAACTATCACTGGACCAGCATAATCAAGCCGACCTACTGCAAGAACTTTCAATATGACCGTACAGGATGTTGTACTATCAAAGAATGTGGTGTCAGGTATCATTCCGATTAATGGTATTAGTGCTTATATGTTATTTGATTCGGGTGCTACTTGTTCATTTATATCCGATGAATTTACTCAGAACTTAGATTTTCCTCAAGAAGAATTAGATTTCCCTTTAAACATAGAAATTGCAAATAGGGAAGTGATTCCTGTTAGATTTATATACAAGAATTATAGAGTGGTTATAAAGGATCACGAGATGATGAAAGATTTGATACCAATTAGACTTGGTGAGTTTGATGTTATACTGGGAATGGATTAGTTATTCAATTATGGAGCAGTAATTGATTGTCAAAGGAAATGTTTTAACCTTATGACTCTGTCAAAGGTAGTATTTTATGGCAGCAAGTCGCCTCGACAAGTAAGTTGTCTGACAGTGATGCAGGCCAAGAAGTTGTTGAAACAAGGATGTGTAGGATACTTAGCCTACATAGTCGATACACAGAAGAAGAGTGCGAAGTTAGAAGAGATACCGATAATAAGAGATTTTACAGATGTATTTCCAGAAGATTTGTCCGTCTTTCGACGGATCGAGAAATTGAGTTCGTTATTGACTTACTACCAGGAACGGCTCCGATATCTAAGGCACCATACAGAATGGCCCCAGTAGAGATGAAAGAGTTGATGGTGCAGTTGCAGGAATTACTCGAAAAGAAGTATATCCAGTCGAGTGTATCGCCATGGGGAGCATCGGTGTTGTTTGTTAAGAAGAAAGATGGATCGATGCGGCTCTACATTGACTACCTAGAATTGAATAAAGTCACAATTAAAAATAAGTATCCATTACCGAGAATTGATGACTTTTCGATCAATTGAAGGGAGCGAGATATTTCTCAAAGATAGACTTGAAAAGTGGTTATCATCAGCTGAAGGTGAGGCCGGAGGATGTACCAAAAACAGCGTTCAGAACTCGGTATGGTCATTACGAGTTTCTGGTTATGTCATTTGGTTTAACTAATGCACCTGTAGCGTTCATGGATTTAATGAACAGGGTGTTTAAACCATTCTTAGACAAATTTGTGGTGGTGTTTATTGATGATATATTGGTGTATTCAAAGACCAAGGAGGAACATGTTGAACACTTAAGAGTGACGTTGGAGACATTGAGAAAAGAGAAGTTGTACGCTAAATTCTCAAAATGTGAGTTTTGGTTAGAACGTGTACAGTTTCTCGGGCACGTTATTGATAAGGATGGAATTTCGGTAGATCCATCAAAAGTTGAAGCTGTAATAAACTGGGATCAGCCAAAGACACCGTCAGAGGTAAGGAGTTTCTTGGGATTGGCAGGTTACTACAGGCGTTTTATTCAAGACTTTTCCAAGATCGCAACTCCATTGACGAATTTAACTAGAAAGGTGGTTAAGTTTGTTTTGACGGAGAGGTGTGAGGAAAGTTTTAGAGAGTTAAAGAAGAGATTGAGTTCGGCACCTGTGTTGTCATTACCTAATAATACAGGAAATTTTGTGGTGTATAGTGATAAATCACATAAAGGACTAAGTTGTGTGCTTATGCAGAACGGTAGAGTTATCCCGTATGCATCACGACAATTGAAAGATTATGAGAAAGAGTATCCGACTCATGATTTAGAATTGGTTGCGGTGGTATTTGCCCTGAAGATTTGGAGACATTATCTTTATGGAGAGAGGTGTGAAATATATACAGACCATAAAAGTCTTAAGTATATCTTTAGACAGAAGGATTTGAATATGCGACAAAGAAGATGGTTGGAGTTGATTAAAGACTATGACTGCGAGATTTTCTATCATCCCGGAAAGGCTAATGTTGTTGCTGATGCCTTAAGTAGAAAGGGACGGGAGAAGTTAATGATGTTGACTGCTCAGGAGAAGCTTGTAGAAGAAATGGCCAAGATGGAGTTGGAAAGCAAGCATTCGACAGAGTCAAACAAAAAATTATTCCAGATAGGAAACAGTTCAACGTTGGTAGATAAAGTGAAGAATGCCCAACTTCAAGATGAAGACTGTGAAAAGATAAGATAGAAAGTATCTAAAGGTGAGAAAAACAAATTTAAAAATGATTCAGAAGGGTTACTTTGATTCGAATGGAGAATTTGGGTTCCGCAAGTACCAGAAATTAAAGAAGAAATTCTGAGTGAAGCTCATAACTCAAGATATTCGATTCACCCTAAAAGTATGAAAATGTACCAAGATCTCAAACATCATTTTTGGTGGCCGAATATGAAGAAGGATGTGGCAGAGTGTGTGGCAAAATGCTTAACATGTCAAAAAGTTAAAGTTGAACATCAAAGACCAAGTGGATTGTTGCAACCGTTAAAGATACTGGAATGGAAATGGGAACATATCACAATGGATTTTGTGGTAGGTCTTCCAACGACTCAGCAAGGTTACGATGTCATCTGGGTGATTGTCGATCGATTGACAAAGTTGGCACACTTTTTGCCAATCAAGATTATATTTAAACTAGATCGATTGGCAAAATTGTAAATAAAAGAAATTGTTTCAAGACACGGTGTCCCGGTGTCCATTGTCTCAGATAGAGATTTGCGTTTCACATCAAATTTTTGAAAACGACTACAAGAATGCTTGGGAACGCAGTTAAGAATGAGCACAGCGTACCATCCTCAAACTGACGGACAGAGTGAGAGAACTATTCAGACACTAGAGGATATGCTCAGAGCATGTATCATGGATTTTAAAGGAAATTGGGATGACCATTTACCATTAGTTGAGTTTGCCTATAATAATAGTTATCACGCGAGTATTGGCATCCCGCCTTACGAAGCGTTATACGGCAGGAAATGCAGAACTCTATTATGCTACGATGAGGTAGGTGAACGTCAACTATTGGGTCCAGAATTGGTACAACAAACTGTCGAGATCATCAAGGTGATTCGGACAAGATTGATAGCTGCACAGGACGAGTTGGTGAAGTAGCATACGAGGTAGCTTTACCTCCGGAATTAGGACACATTCATAACATTTTCCATGTGTCAGTATTAAGGCTATATAAGCCTGACTATAAGCATGTCATAGAATATGAGTCATTGCAGTTTGAGAAAGACTTGTCATACGAAGAAGTCCCTGTTCAAATTATCGACAGGAAAGAACAAGTACTAAGAAATAAAGTGATACCTTCTGTTAAGGTAATCTGGCGAAACCACAATGCTGAAGAAGCTACGTGGGAACTTAAAGATGTTATGATGAGGAATTATCCTCAGTTATTTGCTTAATCTTGTATAGCGATTCCGGGGACAGAATCCTGTTATGGAGGGAAGAATGTGATGAATAAATTTATCGAGTCGTGATTCTGGGGACATAATCCTTTTAAGGAGGGTAGGATGTAACTATCGAGAAATTTTGTAATTAATTTAAATATTTATTGAATTAAATAAATATTTTAAGTAACTTTTTTATTGAGAAAAAATAAATAATTGATGAAATTATGGTGCAATAATTTATTAACTAAATTGATTAATGGTAATTTTATTATTTAAAGATTTGAATTAATGAAATAAATAAATTAAAAAAATGTAATGTTGTTCTAGTCTAATTTAATAATTAAATTAGATGTATAATAATTTATTAATCATAAGTATTATTATAATAAAAATTATAATTATTATAACTATAATTGTAAGTTATGTAAATTGGTTACATGTGTGACAAATAAAAATTATATGATATAAATAATATAAAAATAATCTAATAGAGGGGAATTGTGGTTAACCAAACACAGCCTTATGGCTTTTGGCCTAACGTAACCGATAGACGCTTTGTTTTGTTAACTGACGTACGTGGGAGCCAGTTTAGCCAGTTTATATTTACGCGTCTATTTCTTTTAAGGCTAACTAAGTACAGAGAGTTGGAGAGGAAGAGAAAAACACAATGAAAATTGAGAGAGATTCTCTGTGATTTTTGTCAAAGAGAAAGAGTTGGAGCATTAAGGTAAACAAGCAATCCTTTATCATCCTTCTTCCCAATAAGCAAGGTATAGTTACTATTAATATTTCATGTTTTGGCTTCTCAATGGTTATTCACCGTAAATTGAAAGTCACGTTGGATTGATGTTTATACATGTATCTATGGTTTTATAATATGTTAATTATCATATATATGTAATATTTGGTGATTAAATACGTGACAATTGGGTTTGAAGAAGAAAATTGAATATCAGTGTTAGGTTTATGTAAATGGCTTGTGTAAGTACAAAGTTTGATGCTCAATATGTGATATAATCTGTAAATTGATGTTAGATTGTGTTAATATGTCAAAAAATGAATACAACGTAGTTTGAATGGTGTAATTTGGTTAAGAAACAAGGATTTGGCGGTTGATTTTGCTAAATGTGTTAAAAATAGAGAAAACAACAAAAACATTGTTTAAATCCTTATAATTTTTGTTGTTTTGTTGTTAGAAGTGTTATGTATATGCTTAGCAATGTTGCAGTAAGTTTGTAGCTATTGGGTTTAATGAATTGTTGTGGAATTGGGAGAAATTAGAATTTTTGGTTAGAGCAGAGCTTCAATTCATGTTACTGTAAAATTGGTTCTGGTGTCTAGCGCGGGCGCGCCGGATTCTAAGGTAACCATGGCGCGGCCGCGCCAGTAGCCAGTCAGACCTAGTAAAGAGCTGCTAACAGCATAGTTTAGAAATTGTTAACTTAACATATTCTAATGATTGTAAAGGACCTAAAACATGTTATAAGACATAATAACATATTGTAATCACAACGTTAATACTATAATTTATGAACTAATAAGTTGTGAGAGCTTGGAATGTGAGGTCATGAGAATTGGAATTATTTTACAATCAACATGTCGTATACTATGATATAATTGAGAATTCAGTTTCGTGTTACGTGAATGAGTAGGATAATCAAGTCTTAAGTTAAGGATTATAGACTTGATTAAAATGAAAATTAAACCAATGAAGTTAATATTAATATAACTAATTGGTATTGTGATTCTAATGGTATATGTAGGGTAATTGGCGAACGTTTATTATATTTGTGTAGCTTACACCCGAGGCAAGTTCTCTAACTTCATTCTCTTTATTATAAATGCAAGTTTCATAATTTCGATATTTGTTATCGTCAAGCAAGCTTCTAAATTATCATTTTGTAAATCTTATATTAAAGTTGAACAAGCCTATTGATTTTATCTTATGTATGGTTGAATATGCTTTTGTAACCTAATTCGTTACATCGAGCGAGTTTCACATTCCTATTTCTTGTTATTGCTATTCAAAGCATATACTGTTTTAAAACATTGATTCAAATGAGATTGTTCTAACTCTTTTGAATGTAGTACTTTATATATATATATATATACCATGTCTATTCAAATGTATATTGTCGTCATTCAAACTTTGACTTAAATAATCGTGTTCAATTCTATATTATCGTGTTGAACCTTCAAATAGTAAGTAAACTCTTATTGATTGAACTAATCTATGATGGAATAGTGTTCTAAAATTCTAGAACCACTGATAAGCTAGTTCCGAGTTAAACTTTCTTTAGTGCGAAAATTCTAAATTCAAACTGAGATGAACAACCCTAATATAGGGGATTATGTACGTGTTAACGTTTAGATGTTTGTGTACAATACATGATACAAAGGGTTGATCCCCCTAAGTACGTTAAGTAGGGTCTGTATAGTCTAAATGACTGTTAAGGTTGGGGTAGTAATACTTGTTGGGTCTCCAACTTTTAGTTTTATTTTGATGATAACAATAATTAGTAAATAAATTAATTAAAAGGGTAAAATCCTCTCCATAGGATTTTTCATTATAATTGTTTTATTTATCTTATTTACTTTGATCAAAAATATTTTCCAAATCTTATTTAATTGATTTTATTGATCTTGATGTTTTAATATGTTAAATCAATTGGGTAATGCATTGTGGGACAAAAGTCATATGTTAATTATCAAATGCTCGTTTGACCTTATTTAGAAAGAAGATAGAGATTTTGATTAAATTATTTTTATTTGTGGGCATCTTCTATTTAGTTTCAAATTAATTTTATTATTTAAATATCTCAAAAATTATTTTATTTCAAAATTGGGCAAAATTATTTTATTATATATATATATAAAACCGTAATATATATATATATATATATATATATATATATATATATATATATATCTTACATGCCATATAATATATAAATATATACTATATAAACCGAATATATATATTACCATTAGTATCACATTAAATGAATCATGCTGGCAGGCTTATATATTAAATGAGCAAGTTTGAGACAACCTTTTTGGCACTAAGTAAGAACCGAACCATGCATGCATTCTTTAGTTTATTGAAAAGTCTAGGGGGACCGGATATGGGACCGGTCGATATGGGGACCGGTCTTGGCGACCGGTCCAATTATTTTTTTTTTTTTTTAAATGTCTCTCGAGCACATATATACGTATTAAATGCGGAAGTGTGCTGGCAAAAGTAATGTCATTTATTATGGGAAATATGTTGTGATTGCATACATAAAAATCATGTGCATCATAATATGTAAATGCATGTGCCTAATATATATATATATATATATATATATATATATATATATATATATATTGCTGGCAAAAAGTTTTCAAAACCGTGTGATAGCCTTTTGTATTTAAAACGTATGCTGGCAAATTTTTGTAACCGCGTGAAATGTGCTGGCATCTCTCTTGCTTTAAACCTTGTGGTCAAAAATAATAAATGCCGAAAAAGTCTTGGCGGACAGATTTTTTAGACAGAAAAACTGGACAGATTCTAATTTTTTTTATTTTTTTTTACATGTGACTCTAAAAAAATATATAATATTTATTTCAATAGGAATTTTTATAAAATATAATATTTTAAGTATAATTTGGATACATATATAAAAATAGAGTTATACAGTCTGTATAACCCTATTTTATATATGTATCCAAATTACACCTAAAATACTATATTTTGTAAAAATTCCTGTTAAAATAAATACTATATATTTTTTGAGTCACAAAAAAAAAAAAAACTATCCCATTTTCCTGTCCATTGCCTGTACGTGTAGAGCTACTGATAAATGCCAAGTATATGTTTTATTGTCCGGGCGAAATTTTGAAATTGTACATGTGGCAAACCGCGTGCTCTTCTTTCATCTAAACCATTGATTTTAAATTAAAGCAATCCTAGCCATTCATTTCAAATCAGATTTTAAAAATTACTATTTTACCCCTGACTTCAAAAATCTATAAATAGAAGGCTTTTCTTTCTTCTTCAATTTGCCAATTCACTTACAAATAAAAGCTTATTTCTCTCCTACATACTTTCTCTCTAAAAAGTTTTCTCTCTCTACTTATCAAAGTTCTAATCATTTAAGAAGAGAAAAATTGATCTAAGCAAATTGAGATAAGTGGTTTGATTCATTTTATTTGAATTATCTCTTGCTTATTTATATTTATAGATATACGAATATAAATTGTTATATACAATTCTATATATCTATATTTCATCTATTTATCAAATAAAAGGATACTTGGGCGCCGCAAGGCTACGGAGATAAACCTCTACGGAGAGGAATCCGACCATACGATTCATTATAGTCTTCAGTAACCTTTTATTGATATTATTTATATAAATATCGTAAAATAGATACGACACTTGATAGCTCAAAATAACACTGAGATACTGCTCCAAAAAGAGTAGTCATCTGAACCGGATTTGAAAATCGTAGTGATCTATTGAAAATATTTATATAAATATCAATTGTGAAAATTATAAATTTGGTCATACTTAGACGCCACAAGGCTATGGAGATAAACCTCTACGGAGAGAAATCCGACCGTACGATTCCTTATAATACTAAGTGACATTATTTATAAAAGTTCACATAATAGATAAAATATTCTTATATATTGTTTGAGTTAAACAATAATATTTTTTATATCAAGTATTGCTTAATTGATTTATATATTATACTTGATATCTGTCATCACAAGTATTTGGTCATAAATTCATTTATTCATAAAATACTTGTTGCATAATATAAAAGTTATTTAAACTTTTATTTCACAAACTTAAGTGAATATATCTGTTTAAATAGAAGCATATTCAAAGCTTAAAATAACTTATTTACTTACTCAGAAGCATTTTCATTCTAAAAGTTGTTTAAACTTAAAGTGACTTTTCTTTATTTCATAAAGAATAAATATTTCTTTATAAATTTGCATTAAATTATATAATGCTTAAATAGAAGTATTTTTGAGTAAAAATTAAAATTGACTTATTTGCTTATTCAAGAAGCATCTTTTCACACAAAATATAAAAGTTATTTAAACTTTTATAACAGTGCATAATTTACATATTTACTTACACAGAAGCACTATTGATCAAAGCACAAATTATTATCTGCTTATTTAAGAAGCATCAACCTGTACTAAATTATATCTGCTTATTTAAGAAGCATTCATTTGTACTAAATTTTTATCTGCTTATTTAAGAAGCATATTGTTGTAAAATCATTTGTAAAAAGAGAAAATGTCAGAGTTAATTTATTTTATGTACCTATGAGAAAGACGAGTAATTTTTCGACCAAGACCAGAGTCTTAGAGAGGTCAGCGGAAAGTTGGGTCTCTAGTGTACTTGTGAGGTGAGGAAGAGGCTGTTGTTTCAAGACCAGATCATAGAATAGAACTAAACTCAAAAGAGATACAACTAAACTTGAGGAAGGAGCGGGGAGCTTGTTGTCCAAGACAGAATAGTTAGGAGCGGTTAGAAGTTTGTCTATAAAACTTTGTAAAGGTTTCTCCGCCTGTTGAAGGAGTATTTATTACAGATAGTAATAGGATCTCAAGTCCTGGAGAGGAGCTTGAGACTGAACGTAGCAGCATATCCGGGATGTATGTTGTGAACCAGACAAATCTCTGTGCATTGTGTGATTAATTTTTTACTGTCTTGCATATTAATTTCTAACACTGCAAATTAATTATACAAAAAAATTAAAAGGCCTAAGATAATTTTTTAATTTGTAATAATCTATTCAACCCCCCCCTTCTAGATTATTATTGGACTTTCAATACCTAATCACCGGGAACATAGTTCATGTCTTAAAGACCCTCAAATATTAAATTCAAACTTGTTTTATATTCTAATTTGTAGAACAAGTTCACCATTTTTCAGCATTCGTTGTTCATACTCTTGTTGATATTGTTATTACTCTTTATATCAGTGAGCAACTGTTTGCTCACTCTTGCAATTAACACTATAGCTAAAATTGAGAGAGTTGACGAACCGTCTTCTAGCAAAGAAAAGGGCAAGATGTTCAAGTGTTGAAGACTTATGTGATTTTATTTCAAAGAATTATATTATAAGACTTAATTTATTTATGTGATGTATTCCGCAGACTCATGTAATAGTTTAAGGTTTGTTTACCTGGGATTATTTTTATTGATGTAACTGTTAGGTTTGTAATATTCGTGAACGCAATCAAATTGCACAAAGTAAGCCGAAACATGGAAAATCAGAGTTTTAAAATTTTACAAACCATATACCGGATCATCCTTTATGCACAATTATTAATTAAACAAAAAATAAAGGACGAGAATCATACCCTTTGTAAGACCCCGAATTTTATGAAATAAAAGTATTCAATTTTTCTTATAATTACAATTCAGTAAATGGTTAAATTGATAAAAAGTTAAAGTTATGGGTGAAATGTGAAAATTTTTCAAAATAAACAAATGGTTATAAAATAATCATTGTTGTCGGGGAATATTCGTTGGTCGTGAAATATTCTTTCTGTCGGGGAATATTCGTACGACGGCGCAGCTATTTGTGGGCCCCATAACGGAAAACGGTCGGATGAAGATAACGACAAAAATTGAGTTTTTATAATTAACGACGTAGTTGTTACCGTTAACACTGTTACAATATCCGGTGGTTAAAATACAGTAATACGCGTTATTACACAGTAGCACACGGTATTGCACAGTATTTTTAAAATTATTGATTCTTACGTAAGAAGACACTACTGAATAATTGTCACAGTAATTACTGTTCAATATTTTATTTTATTGATTCAATAATTGATGCGTTGATATTTTATATTATTGTTATTTCAATAATTGTTGCTGCACATCATCTCCATTATCAGATCAATAATTCATATTATTTGAATAATATTATTAGATAGCATTATTGGCAATGTCTAGAAAGTTCTGTCTAAGAAGAGGTTTGGTTATCTAATTGCGCGCCAATAAGGAGAAATTTTTATTGGAAAGCCCCCTCTTTCCTGGGAACGGCCTGGTTGTGTAACGACCCCAAAATAGATCCATTCCATCCAACCTATTTTGAGTCGCCAAATACATGGTACAGAAAACAACTATAACTTTATTACAACAATTGTCGTGCAAAATACAACAACACATATGCTGTGAGTTTGGATACAAATATATACCAAATGTGACTCATGTTCCAACCGTGGACAGCACCTCACAATGACACCTTACATAAAGGTATAGTCAAAAACTGTTTTAGAAATTAGAATCTTTGGGAAGTGCTCAAGGAAACCTTTGTACATGGGAGGCCATGCTTCTAGGTTATGATAGATATCATATGGCCACAGAATTATCCTTGGTTGACCCAATAGACCCCAAAGAAAAACGAGAAGATTACTATCATATTCTTCCCAATGGTGAGTCTTCTCTTGACTTATCATTATCTCCACTGTCTCTAATTGAGAATTATACTTCAAACAAACACCAAGATTATATAGGTAGTGCCCATAGATATACTCAGCAAGCGGATGTGCACAATCATGTCTTATGATGACACGAGGTTGTATGTCGTTAGACATCTTGTATTATAGTGGCAAAACACCCTTCCAACGTTGGGTTCGCCTCACCCTATTTGATTCACCAAATATAACTACTAAATGATGTATACAACACTTTTCTATACTGCTTAGGGAGAACCTCCACAGCTAGAGACCACCATTTTATTTCTCCGTTACCCTCGCCCGACCCAGCTACACTCTTATTACCTGAAAAGGAATTGTGAAGCAAAAGGGTGAGCACACCTAGATCAGTAAAGAATATCATGACTAAAGATAAATAAATTATCAATAGTCTTCATCAATAATAAATCAGAGATTTAGAACATATGGTAAATGATAAAAATTTCAACCATAGTTGCAGCGGAACGAGCAATCCATTAGAAGAGTCAAATAGACTATAAAGTCTATTATTTTCTCCATGTTAAAAATCCACCAATAATGTTTTATCCCTGAAACATCACTCAACAGTTCCTTTCCACAATCATATGAATAACTCAT
The DNA here is from genome assembly GCA_016801055.1 of Panax notoginseng. Lineage (NCBI taxonomy): Eukaryota > Viridiplantae > Streptophyta > Magnoliopsida > Apiales > Araliaceae > Panax > Panax notoginseng. The sequence continues at coordinate 146,076,599 of CM029016.1, read as the reverse complement.
AATCATAATTGTGACTATAAATTTTTTTTTCGCACCCAGGACGAAGAATATTTTCATCACCTGTCTTTACCTGAAACATCAAAGATCATGGTTATACCAAATCACAGTTCCTGTTTATAATCATACTAACAAATCCATCTTTGCACTACGGGCCAAAGATATTCATCAACCAACCATCTTTGCACTACGGGCCAAAGATATTCAACAACAGTTCATCTTTGCACTACAGGCCAAAGATATTCATCAACAGGCCATCTTTGCACTACATGCCAAAGATATTCATCAACAATTCATATTTACACTACAGGCCAAATATATTCATATCTCAAAGAAATATATAATCATTTCAGAATTTATATAAACAATAATTATAACCATGTTGATCAATTCACCTTTGCACTTAAGCTTAAGATATTCAATTATAAATTCAATGGTCATGATCATACCAGTCACAATTCAACTTTGCACTACAGGCCAAAGAGAACCCTAGTCATGATCATACCAATAATCTACCCATCTTTACACTCCAGTGAAAGAGAATTTCAACATCAGGGTTATAAAAATGTTATATATGATGATAAAAATAATATGATCAACATATAGTTTTAATCTCAAGAGTAATATTCGTAACTCATGAATAGTAAATCGTGAATAGTAACTCATGAATAGTAACCCCGACACAAAAGATAGAAATTTCACAATAAAATCCATACCAATATTTCGGTATAATGATATTAAAAGAATAACATTACTTAAATTTATAAATAATTTATTTTAATTGTTTACACTTTACTAATTAATGCATTTAATCATCATAAAATGCCAACTCTTACAATTTCATCATCAATAACCAAAACCCTCATCAAAAATCTGCATATACCTCATATAGGATTCTCAAATCATAAAATCCTATTTTCCAATTTTCTTACTTCACAAAACATATTTAATTCATTTACTCATAACTAGACCATTTTCATGAAAAATACCAAATTAGTCCCAAAAATATTTCTTTTATGAGATTTAGCATAATATAATCCCATAGTGAACATATATTTTTCTCAGAATTTTTAAAAGTCATTTACTATTTTTCATATGGCCAAAATAGCCGAATATTTAGACATTTATCAAAAATTGTACTTTTGTCTAAAAATTTTGAAATTTACAGAGTATACTTCTATCATATACATGTACTCCCAATAAAAATTTCATCAATTTTGGAGTTAACCACAAGGAATTATAAGCTGTTACTTCTAAAATAGTCTTTTCTCATAAAATTCATAACTCTCAATCTATACATCCAAAAATTACCATTTTTGGACACAATCAAGAAAACTCATCAAAATATCATTTTAAATTTTTTCAGAATTTTTGAAGTTCAGAAAAATTACGAAACTGAAAATCATAACAACCCTTAAAATCCCTTACTATCCCTTACCTCAAAAGAGCAGTACTTCTGACTGGATATCGGATATGATGCTGAAGGAAACTTGCACTGATGAATAGCAACTCACCAAGTATCTAAAAACTCACAAAATATGCTTCATAATATAGAGAGAGAAAGAGAGAAAGCTTATGTTTCTGGTGTGATTTTCAATTCTAACTTAGCCCTCTATTTATAGGAAAATTTTGGTAGGTTTGACCTGCAACCTGGTGGCTTTACCTGCTACTATTCCCACCCACCACATTTGAAATATAATTCAGCACATTTCTTCACCAACCACAAGTGGGGCCCACCAATTCTAGAATTTTCCACCAAAATGATAAACTCCGAAAATTCAACAATTTCTGAACCAGTCATCTCGTAAAATTCATAATAAATCATACGTTCATTTTTAACGGTTCAAAATTTGTGGACATATACTCAACTTATATATGTATAACATATCCAAAAATTACCACGATCCAACGGTCGGATTAAAAATTATAACCACCGCAAAATATCTCAAAAATCCTGATTTTTAATACCTCTATTCCGACAAAAATACAGATAAAATACCTCAACATTAACTCCTTCATTTTTAACCACAAAAATATATCCCTCATTTATATCCACATAAAATAAATATTTTCTTATCATATGAATCAATAATTAATTATTCACAAATAATATTACAGAATCACATTTATGACAACCAGGCCGTTCCCAAGAAAGAAGGGGCTTTCCAATAAGGATTTCTCCTAACTAGCGCGCAATTAGATGACCAAACCTCTCCTTAGACAGAACTTTCTAGACATTGACAATAATGTTATCTAATAATATTATTCAAATAATATGAATTATTGATCTGATAATAGAAAATACTGTGCAGCAACAATTATTGAAACAACAATAATATAAAATATCAACGTAGCAATTATTGAATCAATAAAATAAAATATTGAACAGTAATTACTGTAACAATTATTGAGTAGTGCCTTCTTACGTAAGAATCAATAATTTCAAAAATACTATGCAATACCGTGTGCTACTGTGCAATAACGCGTATTACTGTATTTTAACCACCGGGTATTCCAACAGTGTTAACGGTAACAACTACGCCGTTAATTATAAAAACTCAATTTTTGTCGTTATCTTCATCCGACAGTTATTCTGTTATGGGGCCCACAAATGGCTGCGCCGTCGTACGAATATTCCCCGACAGAAAGAATATTCCACGACCAAACGAATATTCCCCGACAACAATGAATATTTTATAACCACTTGTGTATTTTGAAAAAATTTTATATTTCACCCATAACTTTAATTTTTTATCAATTTAACCATTTACTGAATTGTAATTATAAGAAAAATTGAATACTTTTATTTCATAAAATTCGGGGTCTTACAGGTTGCCAGTACAGTGATTCTATAATATTATTTGTGAATAATTAATTATTGATTTATATGATGAGAAAAATATTAATTTTATGTGGATATAGATGGAGAAAATTTTTAAAGTGACAATTGTTGAAAAATGATATTTTATCTTTTCTGATAAAATAATTTATTATCATATTTAATAATATAATAATGGTGATAGTTTTACAATGAATGTGGGATATATGAGTGTATGAGGAGGAAGAATATTTTTTGTTGTATTAAATGATTAACACATGTTTTGTGTGTCGGTGGACCCTATTTCTTGACTGAAATTTGATTATAGCTTGTAAAATCGTCCGTTTATGGATTTCAGTCAATTTCTGTTTGGAATTTGGAAAAACTTTCTTCTGTAAAGTTGTAGAGAATTGAATTTCTTATAAAAAATCGCGAGATTCGAATTTTCTGATAAAAGGGCTATTTTCTATGAATTATTGAAGTTTCAAAAAATAAAATAATTTTTATTAAATTATAGGGTGGGACCCACTTTGGTTGGTGTTGATTAAACACATTAGGGTTTACCTAATTAATCATAGAATTATATAATATACACATAATTCGCATAACACAGTCGTGAATCTCCCATCTGAACTTCAAAATAGGGTGAAATAAATTAATGCTAGGGTTTTGACATTAAACACTATAATTGACCAACTATTTTCTATACACACATACCGTACGTAAGTATAGCACTGAAAAATTAAAATATAATTAATATAATATTTTTATTTTCATACCTTGACAATAATCCAAAATTAAGGTTTGGATTTCATATCTGATTTATTCTTCCTATTTAACCTTAATAATTAAGGTAAAATAATTAACTTAATAGCCTGTACTAAAAATTCATATAATAAAACAATTATTATATTTATTCTAAAAATCACTCCATATATTATTTATATGATTATATTTTCATGGAAAATAATTAATAAAAATATTTCTAATATAAAATTAATTATTATAAGAATGTACTTTATAAAAATCAATAATTCTAAAATAAAATTATTTGTAAACATTTATGTAATAAATATATTTTTATTTACCACATAAATACATATATATATATATATATATATATATATATATATATATATATATATATATATATATTATCTTGTACAAATTCTCATCCTTAATATATATAAAAAAAATTTATACGCAAAATTTCTTATTTATTTATATAGAAAAATATCGGGTTGTTACATTCACCCTCCCTTATAAAGATTCTGTCCCCGAAATCACCGCTTAAAAACCTATACATACACGGCACATAGCATACATAATCATTGCAAGCATATCTCGATCAACTTTGATCGAACTGATCTTTATCTATTCACATAAAGCTTGTCTTTCTGATTAAACGAAAAAATTTGTTTCTAAAAGAACTCAAATTCCTCCTCAAACTTTCTTTATAAAATAATTTACTATATATAAGAAAATCATGTATAAGAAAGTAAAAGGCATACGAATAATACCTGAAGTTGCATTGCCAGCTGCTGTCGTGTCTTGGACTGTCATGTTATAGACCCTTGCCGTAGATTTTGTCGGCTTGTTCGACGAAGTCGGTCCCGTGATTCCTAACGTCCCACTGCCAGTGCCCATGTTCACACTTCCTGTCTCCACCCTCCTCTTCGGACAATCTTTCACCCTGTGCTCTGTCGATCCGCATATAAAACATCCACTATTCATCCTAGGATTGGGGCAATTGGGAGAGATATGACCCTCCTGCCCGCACTTGTAGCAAACAAATTTTCTTTTCAAACACTCTCCCGAGTGATTCTTCTCACATGTCTTACATGGCACTATCTGTTTCTTAACACCTTCCTGTTTCACTTGTACACTTGCAAAACTGCTCACCTTCCTCTTGCTATCTCCACTCCTGCTCCCACTATTAACTCCTACTTTTTCAGCTCCTTCGGTCTTACCCTTATTCTTCCTCTCCTTATTATAAACGTTCATGGCCTCACTTCCCTCCTCAGCTATGATCGCTTTCTCCATGAGTGCTGCAAATGTAGGAATTTGCAACACCGCCACTTTGTTGTAGAGCCAGGGTTTCAATCCCAGCTCAAACCTTCTCACTTTCCTAGCCTCCGTATCCACTTGATGCGGGGCAAACCTAGCTAACTCATTAAATTTGGCGGCGTATTCAGAGACCGTCATATTCTCCTGCTTCAACTCTAAAAATTTAACCTCCATCCTCGCCTGCAGACTTGGTGAAAAATAGTTTTCGAAAAACAAACTTTTAAATCTATCTCATGTGACTACACCTTCTCCTGCCCTAACCTGATTCGCTTCCCACCAAAAATTTGCTTCCCCCTTCATCATGTAGGTGGCAAAAGCAGTCTTCTGCCCTTCATCTTCCCTAGCTACCACAAACGCTTTTTCAATTTCCTTAACCCAAGTTTGGGATTCAACATGGTCAGTTGTACCTTTGAATTCCGGTGGTCCTACAGCCTTAAAGTCTTTGAAGTTCGCTAAGCGGTTGTCCGGCTGGTTTCCAGCGACTGGTATTCCCTGTTGCATATCCTGAGCTAACATGTTTGCAAATTGTTGCATTTGATCAGCTTGTTGTTGTCCCTCAACATTATTAACAGACTCTTCTGCCCTTTGGTTGCGAGTTCGACGTCTTGGCAGCATTATCTGATTAAAGGAAATCATAACTTTAACTTACATTCTAAAGCTTATTGCATAAGTTTAATATTTTAAACTTGTTTCATCATTCAAACATAGGTTCATATTCATTGAACGAATATTTTACATAGCATAGCACATAATGTTTTAAACATCATTCATCCCTTTGTGACTACAAAAGTCGGGATTTACAGTCTTAACTTAATACGAAAGTTGGAAACATTACCCTACACAGACATACTTATCATATATACTACAATAAACACACCTACACAACAAAACCTATACAGAGTAGTATGTCCTTTATAACCACAAAGATAACAAATTCTTTTTCCTTTCTTCTTATCAGGTTTTCCTAAGTCGTGGTCTTCTATCTTTCTTTTCCCCTTCTTGCTCGGAGCTGCACACGAAGTGTTGCTTGTGGCTCCCATCTGATCAATTTGGATTTTAAGCTTATCTTGTTATTCCATTGTTTCTATTAACGTCTGACGCAACTGACAGTTCAACTGCTTTTCTATCTCCCACAGCCTTTCCAGAGAAGAAACCTTGTTCTTCAGATTCTGCACCTCTGTTGACGCTTGATCAGCTTCAACTTTAGTGTCTAAATCACTATCTGTCACCTCCACCATCTCCGGATATGGTACTATGTTTTCCACAATAACCACATCTTCTGAGTTATTTTCATTGTGAACCTCTATGTTAGTTATCGGCTTCGATATTGACTCCTTCTTTATGATCCGAGGGTAATCGAATCCTTTTTCACCTGACATCTATACACATAAATTATCCTAATTAGCATATAGTATATACACACAGCAAATAAGAGTTTTATATATGTTACCTTTTATTTTGTTTGACGCTGAATTTAGTCAATTCATCTCTTTTTAAACTCTATATGAGTTATTTATATTTTTAATGTTTCCCTCTGTTCTAAGGTTATAGCCTAAGGTCTAGCCCACCTAAGATTTTTAACCCCTAAGCTCTGATACCAACCTGTGAGGACCCCAAACTCGGGTACTTGAAAGCCGAACTCGGTTCTTCACGATACCATTTCTATGAGCGGAATAATACTAATAATAGTAACAATAATATAAATATCAAACTTAACTTACATTTATCAGAGTCTAAACCCAAGTACGTAACTTTTAAACATTCATTACAAACCATGATAGATAATATATATCATTCTTGTCTTAATAACATTAAACTACTACATAACATAGTAATTCGTTCATTCAGTAACCTTCCCTTTTCCTTTGTTCTTAGCAGAGCTCTCTAGTCGTTCGCACTTAGCTGAAAATATTTAAATTTAAGCAAGGATGAGCATTTGAGTGCCCAGCAAGTAATAACAATTATATATATATATATATATATATAAGCTGAAAGGATTTAAATATTTTCTTTGTACTATTCTTCTACAACAAGTAAATAGTTGTGAAGTATTCTGAACCGATAATAATAACATAACAACTCTCTTTCAAATTTTTTTGAAACTACATAATGACTATAACTGGGGTTATGGTGACATGCCATGAACATTGTTTTCATTTTTAAAAAGGTTAAACAGAAATTCATCTGTAAACTGACATAACTTACGGGCACGGGGGGTGATCAGCCCGTTATGCCCTGCAATGATCAATACTACATTACAAGAACGATAGGATCGTTCACTCTGTTCCGCCTTGGGCACTTAAACGTTTTTCCGTGTAGGGATGTTCATACTTGTCTGGGTTCCAAATCAAAGGTTTTATCTTGTTTCAACAATAATCTATAATTCAATATATATATATATATATATATATATATATATATATATATATATATATATATATATATATTTAACAAAGGTATATCAACATGTGATTAAATACAATGATTATCCAAGTGGGGACACTTGGATAACCATTTACAGAAATTAACGAACAGAATATATATATATCTGAATTACCATATACTAACATGTTGATAAGCAATGAGCGTATATAATATAAGATTAATAATCTGTACAGTAATAATATAGTTTAGAAATATTCTTACTCATGTCCATTGCATAAAGAAAATACAAAGGTTAGATACTTGCCTGAAGCGCTGCTTACAGTTTGTAATTTAGATTTATCGCTTTTCTCACGACCTATCATTAATAAGATCGTTCGTTCTATTAGAACAACATACTATAACACATAACACTGCTTATTATAGTCAGAACATACCTTAATCACATTGACACATATATTTAACAACCATTGAATCACAAATAATCACATATCTAATTATATTATCTAAGTCCAGATCAATTTCTGAAACATGTCGGTGTACCGACAACTTTATCGGGTAATTATCGAGTCTAAGACTTTATTCTGTAACTTAACATCAGTCATATTATTTTTAAATGACTTAATATAATTTTAAAACATTTATTATGATTTATCATAAATTTTTAAACATTGGAATCAAATTAAAATGATTTAAATACTAATCAATTCTATTATCACTAATATTTAATTAGTACTAAACTATTAATGAAATCATTTCAAAAATATTAAAGTTATTTATAATAACTCAACATATTTTTAAAGTATTAATATTACCCTTAAATGATTTTTAAAACATTTAAAATCATTTTTAAGTAATTATCATTAATATTAAAGTATTAATGTTCTATTTATCAAAATATTAAAAGTCATTATTCATAACTTAAAATATTTTTAATTCATTTCTATCCCTTTTAAATGATTTTTAAATTAATAAAACTATTTATAAACTATTTATTTAACATAATTATTAAATAAATTTAATATCATTAGTAATAACTTAATAATCATTAATATTTAATTATTAATAAAATTATCCTTTAAATATTAAAAGTTATATTTTATAACTTAAAATATTTTTAAACACTTTATTTTCATTTAAAATAATTTTTAATATAATAAAATCATTTTTAATTAATTTATTTAATTCATTTAATAAATTAATTAATTACCATTAATATCAATTTATTAATGAAATTTATCACAAAATATTAAAAGTCATTAAAAATAACTTAAAATATTTTCTTATATCATAATATAATTTTTAATGATTTTTTCAATATTAAAATCATTTTTAAATAATTTATTTAATATTATAATTAAATAAATTAAATACTTTTAATATTCCAAAAATATTAAATATTTATGAAATATATTAAAAATAATTAAAAAGTAATTTTCAGAATTTAAAATAATTTTTAATAATTTATTTTGTATTTTTAAAAATTAAAAACTATTTTTTTCTATTTATTAATCAATTTTCGGAAAATAATAATAATAAACTGTCGCTAAAGGGCCCTATAGCGACAGAACCGTCGCTATAGGTGTTCTTGAGCCTGTTCTTGAGCCAACCCAGATTTCTTGTCAGTCATTAAGGGGCTCGGTTTGACCAGATTTTAAGCTATGATCCTAATGTTTTCTGGGCTGTTAATGATATCAATCACGTAGTATAAATGTAATACTACAAGATAATGCAACATTCATGACCATAACATATAATCACAGAGAGATTCAAGCGACCAAAATTTCTGACAATGTTGTTCTTCATTTTCTAGGTTTCCAGTAAATGAAGAACAGATGAGGGTACTAGGCTTAGATCATTATGGTTTGCATTATGGGCTTGGTATGTGTTATACAAAGGTTGATACCTGTAGACAAGACATCAGGGTACATTTATATATCATTAGATCATCATAACAACAAAACAATAACCGGATCTAGCTCAGTCAAACAAGGTCAGAAAAGTTGTTCATACACTTTCTAGAAATTCCAGAAAAGTGCTCCCGTGATCATAAAGTATAGTTTGACCAGCCACTACATTAATTATGTTCATTATATAAACGCTCTAAAGCCATAAATGTAAATTACATATGGCAGGCTACAACATTTATACAATAACATCAACCAACAACAAACAAATTGATAGATCTGGACGTTACAAAACCTGTCAGACGCTATTCATGGCCTTTCTGGGTTACCCAGATTAGGCTTGGTCATGCCCGGTTAACGGGTTTTGACCGGTTATATCTCACGATATAAACACCCAATGGACATACTACCACTTACAGATGAAAGACCATATGACAAACTACAGATTCCAACCTTAAAACAACAAAACGCAAAAACAGAAACGAATCTAAGGCCACTGACATTTGGTTGTCAGACCACCTTTTGAATTTTTTTCCAGACTTCAAAAATGCTTAATTCGTGGACTTTGATGTTATGGATCTGGGATTTAACAACCCAGATCACTAAAAGACACTTTATAACACATCTTTAAACAACAAACAACAATATTAACACAAGATCACATGATTTTCAAAATTTAGGGTTTATACATTTTTCTAGCTTTGATCCTTAATCTGACTTCTGATTCTGATCTTGTTAAGCTAGAGACTGATATTGGCTTAGTATATAACACTCTCTCACTCTAACTCCCGAATTTCTAGAGAGAAAAAGTGTTGGACAAGAATGAGAAAAATGAGCATCCTCCCTCTCTTTAATCTTTCTAATATTTGATACAATGCATCTAATGTTGTAAGTTGGCACTTAAAAATCTGATATTGGTAGATTTAATCACATGGCTAGGGCTAGGTTTTGGTGAACCACTCCTCCTAAAGTCAATACCTATACACCAACTTAATAAAATATAAAAAGGGCAAAATAGTCATTTCCTTTTATTTCTAGAATGGTCATTTTGGACAATTGACCAAACCCTTAGGGTTTAGGGTTTGGGAAAATTTAGGGTTTAGGGTTTAACCCTTAATTTTGCAATTAAATTTCTAATATTTTCGAATTTCGGTTTTTCAAAAATAGAAAATTAATATTTCTAAATTATAATTAGAATTTTCTAATTATATTAAAATTTCTTAATCACTAATTAAATCTTGCTAATTAGGATTAGTATTTACTAATTATAATCGCTAACTACGCAATTAGGGTCAAAATCATATATTAGGGTTTATAACCCAAAAATTAGGGTTTCTAGAAATTAATATTTCTAAATATTAATTAGAGTTTACCTAATTAATCATAGAATTATATAATACACACATAATTCGCATAACACAGTCTTGAATCTCCCATCTGAACTTCAAAATAGGGTGAAATAAATTAATGCTAGGTTTTTGACATTAAACACCATAATTGACCAACCATTTTCTATACACACATACCGTACGTAAGTATAGCACTGAAAAATTAAAATATAATTAATATAATATTTTTATTTTCATACCTTGACAATAATCCAAAATTAAGGTTTGGATTTCATATCTGATTTATTCTTCCTATTTAACCTTAATAATTAAGGTAAAATAATTAACTTAATAGCCTGTACTAAAAATTCATATAATAAAATAATTATTATATTTATTCTAAAAATCACTCCATATATTATTTATATGATTATATTTTCATAAAAAATAATTAATAAAAACATTTCTAATATAAAATTAATTATTATAAGAATGTACTTTATAAAAATCAATAATTCTAAAATAAAATTATTTGTACACATTTATGTAATAAATATATTTTTATTTACCATATATATATATATTATCTTGTACAAATCCTCATCCTTAATATATAAAAAAAAATTTATACGCAAAATTTCTTATTTATTTATATAGAAAAATATCGGGTTGTTACATTGTGTCGGGGTTACTATTCACGTATACGGCACTATTCTCGTATACGACACTATTTACGAATACGACACTATTCACCGAAAAATAAATTTTTTTCTTTTTGTCCAAGATATCTATTATGGTTACTATCTTTGATTGTATCCATGTTTTGATCTTTATTTTTGAATTCTGCTTCACAATTGATTATTATGAAATATTATTGATCTTGGATAAACTGTTATATGAATCCGTACTATTTGTCCTCCTGTCTCACTGGATTCGTTTTCTTTAAGATATTTTTCATCATCCTCAGTCCTAAATGATGATATTACTGAATATCTTTGGCCTGTATTGCAAAAATGTATGATTACCTGATGAATATCTTTGGCCTGTAGTGCAAAGATGAACAGGTGTTGAGATGAACATGACCGACTGGTGATACAAATGAATATCTTTGGCCTGTAGTGTAAAGATGAATATTTGGTTAAAGATGATTATTAATTGATGTTACAGGGATAAAATATTGATGATGAACTTTTAAATCTTAGAAGATAGTAGAATTCATTCTCTACTTGACTCTTCTAATGGTTTGCTGTTTCCGCTGCAGTTGTTGATCTAAAATTTATTGTCGATTATATTCTATCAGATTTTTCCCTGTTGAATACTAATGATAATTTGTTGTATATTATCTTAGTCATAATATTCTTTACTGGGCTAGTTGAGCTCACCTTTTTCCTTGTTGTTCCATTTTTCTTCTCAGGAGGTGAGAACATAGCAGGATCTAGTCGGGGTATGGAGTGATGGTTCTAGAAAGATGTTTTAACAGTCCTCACTATTTCTGTAAAATAGTGTTTGAATAATTATAATGAGGACTTATTTGAGTGTGGATATTGTCTAGAAGATAATATTTGTATTTAAACTCACAGTATGTGTTGTCGTATTTTGCACGACAATTATATTATTGAATTTATAGTTTGTTTTTTGTACCATGTATTTGGCGACTCGGAATGGGTGTTGTATACCTATTTTGGGGGCGTCACAGTTGGTATCAGAGCTTAGGGATATGATCTCTGGCGGAGATCGGGAAATATAACTAAGAGGGGAGAGATGAGTAAATCCTTTGCTAGTGTATCCTACCTAAGCTTAATTGTTAGTTGGTCATAATATATGGATATTATGTGATACGTTAATTTGCTTAATTAACCCTTGTTTTATGGAAGTATTTGAGAATGGCAGCTGAGAATGCTAACAATTGAGTGAATGAGACTGTGGGGATACCTCTAATCACTAACCATGATAATGTGATGTCAGATGAAGAAGGAATTAGATAAATCCATGTGGTGAGTGAAGAATTGATAATTGCACCCGAAATGATCGCAGAGATAACAGCTGAGAGTGAGGAAGAAGAGGAAGAAGAGGTACCTGAGGAGAGTTTGTTAGAGGTATTATATGATCAAAATGTAGAATTGCAAAATCGTATTCATGAATTAGAAGAGCAGGCTGAAGAACGACAGGCGGTCGTGGAGCAAAAGGATGCAACAATTCAAGCTTGTGTTACCCGATATGTGATGCTTGAACAGAAGCATTCTTTGGCAGAGTATAAGATGATAAAGATGGAATCTGAGCTGAAAGAAGAAAAAACTGAACGAGTGAAAATAAGTGATGCATGGGCAAAGGCCGCACGACACGTGGATATTGTGGAAAGAGATGTTCGATCTAAGAAGGCTAAAATAGATGATATGAATTTCTCTTTTTAGAAAGCAATTGGGAGAACCCAACATCGAGTTTTGAATTATCCTGTACAGAGCGGTCAACCTGAATTCGTTATGGATCGAAGATTAATGATTCAGATCATGAATCAGGAGTACGACGAGGCAGTTGAAGGAGGAATATGCCATATAGAAAAGTATATTCCAACGGTAGTGATGACGCCAAATGCTGCCCCAGACAAGTCAAAGCCGGGTAGTTTAAGGGAGAGCGGTTGTCATGACTTCACAACAAGTGAAGAACCCAAATGAAGTTATCACGGGAGAGGAGCAATGGAGAAATCATGATGACCCGGTAGATAGAATCTGAAATGAAAGCAATGTATTCTCAACTTTTCGAAATATCAGGTACGTAAATTTCGGGGACTAAATTTCATAAGGAGAGGAGATTGTAAGACCCCGAATTTTATGAAATAAAAGTATTCAATTTTTCTTATAATTATAATTCAGTAAATGGTTAAACTGATAAAAAGTTAAAGTTATGGGTGAAATGTAAAATTTTTTCAAAATAAACAAGTGGTTATAAAATAATCATTGTTGTCAGGGAATATTCGTTGGTCGTATAATATTCTTTCTGTCGGGGAATATTCGTACGGCGGCGCAGCTATTTGTGGGCCCCATAACGGAAAACGGTCGGATGAAGATAACGACAAAAAATTGAGTTTTTATAATTAACGGCGTAGTTGTTACCGTTAACACTGTTGGAATACCCGGTGGTTAAAATACAGTAATACGCGTTATTGCACAGTCGCACACGGTATTGCACAGTATTTTTGAAATTATTGATTCTTACGTAAGAAGGCACTACTGAATAATTGTCACAGTAATTACTGTTCAATATTTTATTTTATTGATTCAATAATTCCTGCGTTGATATTTTATATTATTATTGTTTCAATAATTATTGCTGCACATCATCTCCATTATCAGATCAATAATTCATATTATTTGAATAATATTATTAGATAACATTATTGGCAATGTCTAGAAAGTTCTGTCTAAGGAAAGGTTTGGTTATCTAATTGCGCGCCAATAAGGAGAAATCCTTATTGGAAAACCCCCTCTTTCCTGGGAACGGCCTGGTTGCCAGTACAGTGATTCTGTAATATTATTTGTGAATAATTAATTATTAATTTATATGATGAGAAAAATATTAATTTTATGTGGATATAGATGGAGAAAAATTTTAAAGTGACAATTGTTGAAAAATGATATTTTATCTTTTCTGATAAAATAATTTGTTATTATATTTAATAATATAATAATGGTGATAGTTTTATAATGAATGTGAGATATATGAGTGTATAAGGAGGAAGAGTATTTTTTGTTGTATTAAATGATTAACACATATTTTGTGTGTCGGTGGACCCTATTTCTTGACTGAAATTTGATTATAGCTTGTAAAATCGCCCGTTTATGGATTTCGGTCAATTTCTGTTTAGAATTTGGAAAAACTTTCTTCTGCAAAATTGTAGAGAATTGAATTTCTTATAAAAAGACGCGAGATTCGAATTTTCTGATAAAAGGGCTATTTTCTATGAATTATTGAAGTTTCAAAAAATAAAATAATTTTTATTAAATTAGAGGGTGGGACCCACTTTGGTTGGTGTTGATTAAACACATGGGCTGCCAAAAATCCTTCCAATATGGCTGCTATGATTTTCAGAATGGGTGGCGTAGGAAACAAATAATAATATTATTTTTATTTTATTATTTTAGTCTCCTTTGGCGTTCTAGCATTTTCCTATAAATAGGTGCTTAAGTTAGAATTGAAAATCACACCAGAAATAAGTTTTCTTTCTCTCTATATTATCAAGAATATTTTTGTGAGTATTTAGATATCTTAAGTGTTTCTCAGCGTTATATCCGATATTCAAGTCAGAAGTACTGCTCTTTTGAGGTAAGTGATATTATTTTCTTCTTAAATGATATTATTTTCTTCAATATCATTATGCTGAAATATTGATATGAGTTTTTTATCAAATTTGAAACTTTTTGTGCCGGGGTTACTATTCACGTATACGGCACTATTCACGAATACGACACTATTCACCGAAAAATAAAATTTTCTCTTTTTGTCCAAGATATCTATTATGGTTACTATCTTTGATTGTATCCATGTTTTGATCTTTATTTTTGAATTCTGCTTCACAATTGATTATTATGAAATATTATTGATCTTGGATAAACTGTTATACGAATCCGTACTATTTGTCCTCCTGTCTCACTGGATTCGTTTTTTTTAAGATATTTTTCATCATTCTCAGTCCTAAATGATGATATTACTGAATATCTTTGGCCTGTATTGCAAAGATGTATGATTACCTGATGAATATCTTTGGCCTGTAGTGCAAAGATGAACAGGTGTTGAGATGAACATGACCGACTGGTGATACAAATGAATATCTTTGGCCTGTAGTGCAAAGATGAATATTTGGTTAAAGATGATTATTAATTGATGTTACAGGGATAAAATATTGATGATGGACTTTTAAATCTTAGAAGATAGTAGAATTCATTCTCTACTTGACTCTTCTAATGGTTTGTTGTTTCCGTTGCAGTTGTTGATCTAAAACTTGTTGTCGATTATATTCTATCAGATTTTTCCCTGTTGAATACTAATGATAATTTATTGTATATTATCTTAGTCATAATATTCTTTACTGGGCTAGTTGAGCTCACCCTTTTTTTTGTTGTTCTATTTTTCTTCTCAGGGGGTGAGAACATAGCATGATCTAGTCGGGGTATGGAGTGATGGTTCTAAAAAGATATTTTAGCAGTCCTCACTATTTCTATAAAATAGTGTTTGAATAATTGTAATGAGGACTTATTTGAGTGTGGATATTGTCTAGAAGACAATATTTGTATTTAAACTCACAATATGTATTGTCGTATTTTGCACGACAATTGTATTATTGAAGTTGTGGTTTGCTTTTTGTACCATGTATTTGGCGACTCAGAATGGGTGTTGTATACCTATTTTGGGGGCGTCACACCCTTGAAGATCCGAACTTCCTCAGGTACAAGTTCACCTACAAATCTTTTTCGTGTTCAACTTGAATCCACCTGGTTAGGTTCCTTCCTTTGATTAACGTTAGCCACCCAAGTGTTTGGCCTCTAGAGGTGATCCACCAAGGAAGAAGAAGTATTCAAGAAGAAGAGTATTTGGCAAAACCCTAGTTTTTCTATCTCTATAGAAAAGAATGTACTCTCTAACTATTAGAATTGCGTATGTTGTGAAAAAGTCAACAACAACTCTACACCCATAATAAGACTCCTTTTACTTATAGATGTAGGCAACCCTCCTTAACAATTAAAGAATTGGGCTTTATTTTAATTAATTAAACCCCTTTAATTAATTAGGCTCCTAATCTTATTAGGAATAATTAATTAAACTTTTAATTAATTAGCCTCCTAATCTTATTAGGAATAAATGAGAGTACTTTTATTAATTAATTTTCAAACTCCTTTAGGAATTAAATAATAATAATAGTAATAATAATAATAAGACTCCTCTCATTAATTTATATTTAATATTTTTAAAATATTAAATAATAAATATTAAGCTATTTAATTTATTCTATCACCATAGATTAAATTAAATATACATAGATTAAATTAAATATACTTAACTTATTATTACGATTATGCCATTAACTTCTTAAATAATTATTCTTCCTTTTATAGTGTGACCCTTTAGGTTCTCCATATTAAACCGGTTGTGAATAAATCAATTAGAACAATTCTAATCTTATTTAAATAAATAATATTTATTCTACAATAGGGATAAGCCTCCCTAGCGATTAACGATTTTCCAGATAATATAAATTTTAACATTAATCATAAAAGAACCTTTGAGTAAATAGTTACCGTACAATTCAATCCTTCCACCATACAATGTCCCAATTAAATATAAGACATGAAATTACTGTCAAGTCTTATTTTATTTAATTATATGTATTTCGATTCTTAAATGCACAACTCCAAATAATGCAAATTAGAAACTCCTTTCTAATTTCATTTTGCCTTGGCCAAGGACTACTGGATTGTCATTTATCAAATCACATAGGACATTTCTCTTCTTTTACTAGAAGCGGTAGATTCTTTATTGATCATATATTATCTCCATGTACAACTTATTATACCCAAGCATACCCTTTGATATACCCTAAGGGTCTTAAGGAATAAGTCAAAGTATAACTCATCATACACAAGATACTATGATGATCTCAAGTTCAAGGATCACTTGTACTACTATCACTACAGGAATTTCGATTGACATGCAAGTAAAACTCAATTAAGTATTCCTTAATGAGCCACGTTTAGTGAACTTATTCTCTAATAAGCACCTACATACTAGCTTTAGTGTCTCCACGCAAATGATCATGAGATCAATCATCCTCATCTAATGAGCAAGCAACGTATGTCTCAATCTATCCGGATTCACTACTCCCCAATTTAGTAATCCAACGATTGGAAACTATTTTAGTTTTAAGCTTTCTAAGAATTTAGATCTCATTAGAATGATCATCATCATTATTCTAAAAGCATTGCTTAAAACTATGGGTTTATCACATATTATAAAACAGCGTCATATAGATAATTAAAAGCCTTTAATAAATTAATACTTTTTATTAATAAATGAATAAGATTTTTATAAAGTATATGCTTTATCATCAAATATGATTGGCTTGTGTGCATACTACTTTCAATCTCCCACTTGCACTAAAGCCAATCGTCATGGTATCTCATACCCTTCTTCTCTAAGTGACGATTATCCTGTTGTTGGATAAGCTTTAGTAAATGGATATAATGTTATTCTTGAGAGTTCACTATCTCTATAGTGATTTCCCATCTTTCAATTATTCTTATAATCAAATAAAAGTGTCACAACACATGATTAGATCCAAGATGAGACTATCAAATAAAAGTTCACTATTCCTAGTTTTGTAATAAACTTTTCATCCAAACAATCAACTTGTATCTTCATTTATAGCTATATACTTTGTCTTTATCACTAAACCAGCAACTCTTTGCTGTTTGAAACCTTTCCAATTCACTACACCACCGTTCAAGATAACGCTTTACCTTAAAGTTGATTTTCTGTCGTCTTGGTCTATCTGAAAAACTTGAGTCTGTTAAGCCCTCTAGTTTTAATTCAGACACACCATGAATATGATCACATTCTTAGTGCCAGTTAAGTATTTTAAAATATTTTTCACTGACTCATAGTGAACCTCTCCAGAATATAACTGATCAACATCAGGTCTCATATATTTTATTGCATACATGATAGTTACTCATGTGATCTCTCTTTTTAGAGTCTTTGGGGACTATAAAGAGAGATACACTCCATGTCTCATCAACATGAGACATCCCACGGAGTTTGCTATGCTAAACGACTTTAGCATCAAATGAATATATGTTCTTTGGGTTAAGTCGAACATCCTTTTAAATCTATCTATATAGATTTGTATCCCCAATTACGATACTCTTCCCAAATCATTCATGGAGGAATGTTTAGACAACTTTATTTTTACTGATTGTAGCATTAGTATGTCATTCCTTATCCATAGTATATCAACATATAATATTAGGAATGTAATGACGCTCCCACTGACCCTTTTGTACACACTAGGTTTATTCTTATTTTTGATAAAATCAAACTCTTTTGATTGTCTCATCAAAATGAATGTTCCATATTTGAGAAGCTTGCTTCAATCCATTTCTCTGAGTGTCTACAACTCTTACCTCATCGTATGTAACTGGATCATTATCTTTTATGATACGTACCTCATCGTCATCATCCATGATGAATCTATGCCTCCCAGGTATCTTCAGTACTATTCCAGATTTACGATTCAGTTGTGGTACAATAGGTCTATCTACAGGTTCCTCTTATTTGACTTATAATGTTTTGTGGTTCTTGAACTCTTCAAGATCTATTATCCTCCCACTAGCCCTTTCAATGATAAACACCTTTATTTTAGAAGGTTGCGTGTTTCGCAACAAACACCTTTTGCTAAGTAGAATTATAGAACATATACCCTAAACTTACTTTAGGATGTACCATAAATTTGTACTTGTCAAATCTTGTCCCAAGCTTATCCTTTGAAACCTTTTTCACATAAGCTAGACAATCCCTTATCTTAACATACTTAAGATTAGGAATCCTCCCTGCCCATAACTCTTATAGAGTCTTGGGGTCTAATTTTGAGGTTACCTTTTTCGTAGATATGCAGCCATTTCTAGGGCATGACCCTAGAAGAATACTGAAATGTCGGTAAAATCATTATGGACCGTACCATGTCTAACAAGGTATAATTTTTTCTTTTAGACACATCAATCAATTATTGCATATCAGGAGGTGTCCATTATGAGAAAACCATTTGAGATTATCTAAAAATTTATTGCACAAGTATTCCTTCATTGATCCAATCAAAGAATCATAATACTTTGTCAATTTATTTCACTTCTGAATTCTTTGAACCTATCAAATAATTCACACTTGTATTGTAAGACCCCAATTTTTATAAATAAAGATGAATTTTCTATAAATATTATTTTTGAATATTATGAAGTTAATTTGATATAATGTTATAGTTGTGGGTAATATTTATAAATTTTGCAAAGTAAGCAAGTTGTTATAAAATATTCGTTTGGTCGGGGAATATTCTTTTTGTCGGGGAATATTCGTACGACGGCACAATCATTGGTGGACCCCACAACGGAATTATTGTCGGATTGAGAAAACGACAAAATTATCTTTCTATAAAAATAACGACTGAGGTGTTAAAACTGTTGAACTACTCGGTAGTAAAAGTACAGTAATACGCGTGGTTGCATAGTAGCACACGGTATTGATTATTGATGCTTACGTGAGAAGTCACTCAGCTATACTCAATTATTGCTACAGTAATTGCTGCATCATATCTCTTAAATTATTGTCATAGTATCATCTGTATAATATGTTATATTATTGAGACGTTGTGGTAAGTTTGGTTATTTTATGGGGGGCCATATGTCATCATCTAAGAGTCTCTTCGTCAATAGTAATTACCGTCGTCAATAGTAATTACCGTCGTCAATAGTATTTACCTTCGTCAATAGTATTTACCTTGGTCAATAGTATTTACCTTGGTCAATAGTAATTACCTTCGTCAATAGTATTTACCTTGGTCAATAGTAATTACTTTCGTCAATAGTAGTTGTCCCTTCAATATTATCAAGAGTCATTTGACCCTTCGTTAAGACCAAGAGTCATTTGACCCTTCGTTAAGACCAAGAGCCACCCTCAGTTTTTCTATAAATAGAGGCCTAGGGCTTCATTATTTTTCACGAATTCATTCAAGCTATAGAGAGAGAAAGTATAGAGAGAATAAGAGAGAGAGAATAAAAGTATTCTGCTACAACACTTTTCAAATATCCAGTTCTTTTAAGGTAAGGAATATTATTTCTTTTATATTCATGAAGAGAACTTCTGTTATTCCATTTGTTATTATTCTGTTGGAATAACCAGTATACGCGGTCTACCCTATACTTGGTGACATTCTTCTATTATTCTGTTGGAACATCCTGTCTGTGTGTTTTACACCGGACCTGGTTCCGTTTATTATTCTGTTGGAACATCCTGTCTGTGTGTTTTACACCGGACCTGGTTCCGTTTATTATTCTGTTGGAACATCCTGTCTGTGTGTTTTACACCGGACCTGGTTCCGTTTTATTATTATTCTGTTGGAATATCCTGTCTGTGTGTTTTACACCGGACCTGGTTCCATTATTTATTATTCTGTCGGAATATCCTGTCTGTGCGTTTACGCCGGACCTGGTTCCATTATTTATTATTCTATTGGAATAACCTGTCTGTGCGGTCTATCGCATGCATGGTGATTTCTTTTGTTATTCCATTCTTTATTGTACTCAGTTGGTTAAGTTTTGACTTCTATACTCCATGAAATTTGTGGAATATCCTTGATAATTGCGTTTCATCCAGTATCTTTTCATGAAAATATTCTTCTAAGCATTCTTGAATTTTACTCCACAATGCAGTATCATGTTGACAATTTGGACGTTGTTAATTCCTGGATAAATTAATTCTTGAACTTGTTTTATTGAATTCTTATATCATTGTCATCATCCTCATGTTTATAAAATGTTGAAAGTCATCTGTGGCATGTAGTGCATAGATGGACTTGGTATGATTATGACCAGGGATTATTCGGTATAATCATGACCGTAATGTTACAAATGATGTGGTAAAAGTCCTCATTGGCCCGTAGTGCATTGATGGACAGTTGTTGGCATGATCATGACCATTAATGAATATACGAATATCCTTGGCCGTAGTGCAGGGGTGATTCGATGATGTGGATTATTTTATTAAGCTGAGTCTCAGCGATCACAGTGTTGGAAAATCTTTTAAATCATAAAAGATAGTAGAGTTTATTTTCTACTTGACTCTTTTAATGGATTGCTTGTTCCGCTACAGTTAAACTTGATGTCTATTATATTTTATCAGTTTAACATTGTTGAAGGCTAATGATAATTTATTCTGCATTATCTTAGTCATAATATTTCTTACTGGGCTAGTTGAGCTCACCCTTTCTTTCACTGTTCTCTTCAGGAAATGAGAACGTAGCTGGGACAAGTCGGGGTACGGAGTGATGGTCCGAATGATAGTATTAGTTAGTAGTCCTCACTATTCTATGTAATGGTGTGTTAATAAATGTAATGAGGACTCCTTTTGAGTATGAATACTCTCTAGAAGATAATATTTGTATTCAAACTCACAGTTTATGTTTTGTCGTATTGTACACGACAGATGTATTAATCAGTTGTATTTGTATTCTGTACTATGTATCTGACGACCCAAGATGGGTGATGTATACCTAATTTTGGGGGCGTCACAGTTGGTATCAGAGCTTAGGGATATGATCCCTGGCTAAGATGTGAGAATAGAACTAGGAGGGGAGAGACGGGGAATTCCTTCGCTAGTATGACATACCTAAGTTTATTTGCATGGTATTTAATTGGTCGGTCATAATATAAGGATAATATATGACATATCAATTAATTTTTATTTTGTGGCAGTATCTGAAAATGGCATCTGAGAATGTTGAGAATAGCAATGGAGCACAGACGACTGTTGATTCACCACATATCAATAATCAGGATAATGTGCATCAGGAAGGTGTCAATCCTCATGCAAACAACAACACTGACCAAATGATGAATGATCAAATGTTCAGAGGCTTTATGCAATTCATGCAACAACAGGTGAAAGCGGCTCCTGTCCACAACGTAGGTGGAAATACTGGAAACTCTCTGGCGGTCACCGCTAAACAGTTTAAGGAGCTGGGACCACCGGAGTTTAAGGGAGAACCCAAACCACTTGTAGCTGAAACATGGATAAAGCAGATCACCAAGATATTTGATGTCTTGGGTTGCTCCGAGGAGCAAAAGGTTCCCTTTGCCGCCTTTATGTTGCGAGGAGAGGCAGATTACTGGTGGGAATCGATAAAGCGTACTCAACCTGCCGCACTGAAGATGTCCTGGGAGAAGTTCCAAGAGCTGTTTAACGACAAATACTTTCCCGAGAGTATTCGTCACATGAAGGAGGTGGAGTTCATCAAATTGGAGCAGAATAATATGACCGTGTCGCAGTACGAGGCAAAATTTGCGGAGTTATCCCGGTTTGCGTCCCACCTGGTGGATAATGAAGAAAGAATGACGCGGATGTTTTTAAGAGGTTTGAAGCCGGAGATACGTCAACATCTTGTTTCTCATAAACTGTGTTTGTATTCAGATGTTGTAAATAGGGCTCAGTTGGTGGAGCGCGATAACGAGACAACGCAACCAAAAGAGAGCAGCCGGCAAAATGATAATACCAGTGAGAGCAGTCATCGAAGCGGTGACAACAAGCGTGGAGGGAATCAACAGGCCAGAAATGGTAACCACTTCGGTGGTAATCAGGGCCAAAACAATAAGAATGGACATTTCAAGAAGAGGAGATTCAACAATGATGGAAAGACGTCAGCACCAGCACCTGTCGTTAAGGAAGGAGAACGACCACCTATCATATGTTTCAAATGCGGAGGGGAGGGGCACATCAGTCCAAACTGCGCGATGCCGTCCAAAGCATGTTATAATTGTGGAAGAGAAGGTCATTTAGCCCGATTTTGTCGTTTACCGAAGACAAATTCAGCTAGGATGGAGGCACCAAAAGCCGTCCCAGAAAAGTCAAAACCGGTTGTGCAAGGGAGAGCGTTTGTTGTGAACTCCCAGAGAGCAAGGAACCCGAATGAGGTCATCACGGGTAAGCTTATTATAAACTCTAAAGAAGTTTATACTTTATTTGATACCGGTTCAACCCATTCTTTTATTTCTCCTACTTGCGCTCATCGATTAAATTTGATTCCGGAGAAATTAGACTTTGACTTATCTGTGGAAACTCCGTTGGGAGAAACCTTCATTACCTCCACTGTTTATAAGTCTTGTTTGGTTCAAGTTGGTACCCACACATTACCTATCGATCTGATTTCATTAAAAATACTTGCATTTGACGTGATTCTAGGGATTGATTGGTTAACTACTCATTATGCAAAAATTGATTGTTTTCGTAAGGTTGTTAGCTTTCATATTCCTAATCGACCTATTATGCGAATTCAAGCAACCAAACCATTAAAATCAATCGCTGTCATCTCAAGCCATAAAACTATTCGTTTATTGAAAAACGGATGTCAAGCTTTCTTAGCTCATGTCACAGATCTAAACAAAAATACGTCAGCTTTGAATGATATTTCTGTTGTTAATAAATTCCCTGACGTATTCCCTGAAGAACTTCCTGGCCTACCCCCAGAGCGTGAAATTGAATTTTGTATCGACCTTGAACCCGGTACAAAACCCATTTCCAAAGCCCCATATCGAATGGCTCCTATTGAACTTCAGGAGTTAAAGACCCAACTGCAGGAATTGTTAGACATTGGTTTTATTCGTCCTAGTACTTCTCCTTGGGGTGCTCCTGTTCTGTTCGTGAAGAAGAAAGATGGAAGTATGCGACTTTGTATTGATTATCGGGAGTTGAATCATGTCACCATCAAAAACAGGTACCCATTGCCACGTATTGATGACCTGTTTGACCAGTTGCAAGGAGCACAATTCTTTTCAAAGATCGATCTTCGTTCTGGATATCATCAGCTGAAGGTTAGAACTGAGGATATTCCAAAGACGGCTTTTAGAACTCGGTATGGGCATTATGAATTCTTAGTTATGTCTTTTGGATTGACTAATGCTCCTGCTGCCTTCATGGATATGATGAACAGGGTATTTAAGGAATATTTGGATCACTTTGTGGTCGTCTTTATCGATGACATCCTTATTTATTCCAAAAGCCGTGAAGATCATGAGCAACACTTGAGGCTGGTACTCCAAAAGCTTCGTGAATACAAACTTTATGCCAAGTTGAAGAAATGCGAGTTCTGGCTGGAGGAGGTAGCATTCCTTGGGCACGTAGTATCAAGTCGTGGAATATCGGTTGACCCGGCAAAGATTGAAGCTATTCAAAGCTGGGAGCAACCTAAATCAGTGACCGAGGTACGTAGCTTTCTTGGTTTAGCTGGTTATTATCGGAGATTCGTGGAAGGATTTTCTCGAATCGCTACTCCATTAACTCAGCTGACTCGGAAAGATACAAAGTTTGGTTGGAGCGAAGAATGTGAGCAGAGTTTTCAAGAACTCAAGAGGAGACTCATTTCAGCACCTGTTCTAACAATACCATCTGGCTCGGAGGGATTTGTCATCTACAGTGATGCTTCGAGCAAAGGGTTGGGATGCGTTCTCATGCAACATGGAAAAGTCATAGCCTATGCATCAAGACAACTCAAGGAATATGAGAGGAATTATCCTACTCATGATCTAGAGTTGGCAGCTGTTGTCTTTGCACTTAAAATTTGGAGGCATTACTTGTATGGGGAGAAAGTGGAGATCTTTACGGATCATAAAAGCCTCAAATATTTCTTCACTCAAAAGGAACTCAACATGCGACAACGACGTTGGCTTGAACTGTTGAAAGATTATGATCATACCATTCAATACCATCCTGGAAAAGCGAACGTGGTAGCTGACGCATTGAGTAGAAGATCATATGCGGGTACAAGTGCAATATTAACAACGCAAAGGCCCATTTTGTGTGACTTGCAAAGGATGGAGATAGAGTTAAAGACTCCAGGGACCCATGTGATGATGGCGAATATACGAGTAGAACCGACTTTAATCGATAAAGTTAAAGCTGCTCAAGCTACAGACCTGGAGCTGATGCGTATGAGGAAGAAAGTGCAAGAAGGTGCTATGCCGGAAGCAAGAATCGATGAAGAAGGAATACTTCGAGTCAACTCCAGACTTTGTGTTCCTAACAACCCTGATTTAAAGTATGAAATCATGATGGAGGCGCACAACACACCGTTTGCAATCCATCCTGGAAGTACCAAAATGTATCATGATCTTCGTCATACATTTTGGTGGAGCAATATGAAGAGAGAGATAGCGTTGTTTATCTCAAGGTGTCTAACTTGTCAACGAGTCAAAGCGGAGCATCAAGTACCAAAAGGTCCATTGCAACCACTTGAAATTCCAGAATGGAAGTGGGAGCACATTACCATGGATTTCGTTACCGGTCTTCCTAGGGTTTCTCAAGGTATTGATGCGATTTGGGTCATTGTTGATAGATTGACCAAGTCTGCTCATTTCTTACCGATACGAGAAACTTATACACTTGAACGTCTTGCTCGTATGTACATAAACGAGATTGTAAGACTGCATGGTATGCCAGTATCCATAGTTTCTGACCGAGACCCAAGATTCACTTCACGATTTTGGGTTAGTTTACAAAAAGCTATGGGCACGGAGTTACGATTTAGTTCAGCATATCATCCTCAGACGGACGGACAATCAGAGAGGACTATTCAAACTCTTGAAGATCTATTAAGACTCTGTGTCTTTGACTTCAAAGGAAGTTGGGACAAGTTCTTACCATTGGTGGAGTTTTCCTACAACAACAGTTATCAAGCAAGTATTGGCATGGCTCCATTCGAAGCATTGTATGGAAGAAAATGTCGTTCTCCAGTATGCTGGGATGAGGTGGGCGAAGCAACGTTGTTGGGACCGGAGTTGGTACGTATGACTACAGAAAAGATTCAAACGATCCGACAACGTATAAAAACCTCACAAGATCGACAAAAGAGTTATGCTGATCTTCATCGAAAGGACGTGGAATTTGATGTAGGAGATCATGTGTTCTTACGTGTTGCTCCATGGAAAGGAGTTACGAGATTTGGAAAGAGAGGAAAGCTAAATCCTCGATTCATCGGTCCATTTTTAATCCTCGATCGAGTAGGAACTGTGGCTTATAGACTCGCTTTACCGCCAAGTATGTCTCGTGTTCATAACGTTTTCCACATATCCATGTTACGCAAATATGTGGAAGACCCGAACCACATTATTGAGTTAGAACCGGACGAAATAGCGGAGGATTTGACGTATGAAGAAGTTCCTGTTCAAATCTTGGATAAGAAGGAACATATTCTACGCTCCAAGGTTATACCTCAAGTCAAAGTTTTGTGGAGAAACCACGATGTTGAGGAAATGACTTGGGAGTTAGAATCAGAAATGAAATCAAGGTATCCTTACCTCTTCGACATACCAGGTACGTACCCTAATTTCGAGGGCGAAATTTCATAAGAAGGGGAGGTTGTAAGACCCCAATTTTTATAAATAAAGATGAATTTTCTATAAATATCATTTTTGAATATTATGGAGTTAATTTGATATAATGTTATAGTTGTGGGTAATATTTATAAATTTTGCAAAGTAAGCAAGTTGTTATAAAATATTCGTTTGGTCGGGGAATATTCTTTTTGTCGGGGAATATTCGTACGACGGCACAATCATTGGTGGACCCCACAACGGAATTATTGTCGGATTGAGAAAACGACAAAATTATCTTTCTATAAAAATAACGGCTGAGGTGTTAAAACTGTTGAACTACTCGGTAGTAAAAGTACAGTAATACGCGTGG
Organism: Panax notoginseng; assembly: GCA_016801055.1. NCBI lineage: Eukaryota > Viridiplantae > Streptophyta > Magnoliopsida > Apiales > Araliaceae > Panax > Panax notoginseng. Next base: position 146,049,609 of record CM029016.1, on the reverse strand, counting down.
TTGCATAGTAGCACACGGTATTGATTATTGATGCTTACGTGAGAAGTCACTCAGCTATACTCAATTATTGCTACAGTAATTGCTGCATCATATCTCTTAAATTATTGTCATAGTATCATCTGTATAATATGTTATATTATTGAGACGTTGTGGTAAGTTTGGTTATTTTATGGGGGGCCATATGTCATCATCTAAGAGTCTCTTCGTCAATAGTAATTACCGTCGTCAATAGTAATTACCGTCGTCAATAGTATTTACCTTCGTCAATAGTATTTACCTTGGTCAATAGTATTTACCTTGGTCAATAGTAATTACCTTCGTCAATAGTATTTACCTTGGTCAATAGTAATTACTTTCGTCAATAGTAGTTGTCCCTTCAATATTACCAAGAGTCATTTGACCCTTCGTTAAGACCAAGAGTCATTTGACCCTTCGTTAAGACCAAGAGCCACCCTCAGTTTTTCTATAAATAGAGGCCTAGGGCTTCATTATTTTTCACGAATTCATTCAAGCTATAGAGAGAGAAAGTATAGAGAGAATAAGAGAGAGAGAATAAAAGTATTCTGCTACATCACTTTTCCAATATCCAGTTCTTTTAAGGTAAGGAATATTATTTCTTTTATATTCATGAAGAGAACTTCTGTTATTCCATTTGTTATTATTCTGTTGGAATAACCAGTATACGCGGTCTACCCTATACTTGGTGACATTCTTCTATTATTCTGTTGGAACATCCTGTCTGTGTGTTTTACACCGGACCTGGTTCCGTTTATTATTCTGTTGGAACATCCTGTCTGTGTGTTTTACACCGGACCTGGTTCCGTTTATTATTCTGTTGGAACATCCTGTCTGTGTGTTTTACACCGGACCTGGTTCCGTTTTATTATTATTCTGTTGGAATATCCTGTCTGTGTGTTTTACACCGGACCTGGTTCCATTATTTATTATTCTGTCGGAATATCCTGTCTGTGCGTTTACGCCGGACCTGGTTCCATTATTTATTATTCTATTGGAATAACCTGTCTGTGCGGTCTATCGCATGCATGGTGATTTCTTTTGTTATTCCATTCTTTATTGTACTCAGTTGGTTAAGTTTTGACTTCTATACTCCATGAAATTTGTGGAATATCCTTGATAATTGCGTTTCATCCAGTATCTTTTCATGAAAATATTCTTCTAAGCATTCTTGAATTTTACTCCACAATGCAGTATCATGTTGACAATTTGGACGTTGTTAATTCCTGGATAAATTAATTCTTGAACTTGTTTTATTGAATTCTTATATCATTGTCATCATCCTCATGTTTATAAAATGTTGAAAGTCATCTGTGGCATGTAGTGCATAGATGGACTTGGTATGATTATGACCAGGGATTATTCGGTATAATCATGACCGTAATGTTACAAATGATGTGGTAAAAGTCCTCATTGGCCCGTAGTGCATTGATGGACAGTTGTTGGCATGATCATGACCATTAATGAATATACGAATATCCTTGGCCGTAGTGCAGGGGTGATTCGATGATGTGGATTATTTTATTAAGCTGAGTCTCAGCGATCACAGTGTTGGAAAATCTTTTAAATCATAAAAGATAGTAGAGTTTATTTTCTACTTGACTCTTTTAATGGATTGCTTGTTCCGCTACAGTTAAACTTGATGTCTATTATATTTTATCAGTTTAACATTGTTGAAGGCTAATGATAATTTATTCTGCATTATCTTAGTCATAATATTTCTTACTGGGCTAGTTGAGCTCACCCTTTCTTTCACTGTTCTCTTCAGGAAATGAGAACGTAGCTGGGACAAGTCGGGGTACGGAGTGATGGTCCGAATGATAGTATTAGTTAGTAGTCCTCACTATTCTATGTAATGGTGTGTTAATAAATGTAATGAGGACTCATTTTGAGTATGAATACTCTCTAGAAGATAATATTTGTATTCAAACTCACAGTTTATGTTTTGTCGTATTGTACACGACAGATGTATTAATCAGTTGTATTTGTATTCTGTACTATGTATCTGACGACCCAAGATGGGTGATGTATACCTAATTTTGGGGGCGTCACATGTATTTTAGCAAATACACACATTCAACTCTTTGAATGATCATCTCCTTTTCTTATACTAGTTTGTTCAATTTATAAAATAATTTTTCACGTAAGTCAAGTATACAAAATCCATTAAGTAATATTTTTGTTCTATACAAAACATTATTATTATAAATAGAATAATAATTGTTCTTAAATATAATACCAAAGATTTCATTGTTCAACAACAAAATAGAAATAATATTTTTAACAAGAACTGAAATACAATAACAACTTATTGACTTAATAGATTTACCCATAGGCATTGCTAAACTATAAGTTTCTATGGCTAATGTGGCAACATTTGCTTCATTTTTCACACATAGGATTACTTATCCCATGTTTAGCTTTCTACTTCTGCTTGGTTCCTTCATAAATCTATATTTATGATAACCAAAGTCGATATCCAATACCCAAGTAGAACCTTGACTTAAAGAAAAATTTATTTCAATCATGAACAAAAAATATATATTTGTAACTGAAGCTTCACTAAGCTTCTGCTGGTTAACCTCTACAAGATACTTCTCGTAGTTTCTTTTCCAGTGTTTAGGTTTATTGCAGTGGAAGCAAATTCCTTTGCTATCCGTATCAATTTTGTTCTTATTATCCGTTGTTTTTGCCTTTCTATTTACCTTCTTTGAATATCGTTCTTCTTTTCAGAAGATCATTTGGCTCCTACCAATAAGACATGGTCTTTCTTGGTTGGAAAGTGACTCTCAACATTTTTCAACATGTTAAGCAAATCAGCGAGGCTGATATCTAGCTTGTTCATATAAAAAATTTACAACAATTGTGAAAGGAGTCTGGGAGTGAATGCAAGATCAAATCTTGGCTCAACTTTCCATTCATGACAAAACTTGTTGTCCTAATTGATCAATCAAATGATAATTTTAAGCACTTTTATCTGTACTGTAGTTTCATCGGTCATTCTAGATTGGAAGAGCTCCTTAGATATCTGATATCTATCAGTCCTACTTTTCTTACCATCAACTACTTGACGTGCAGGAGTATAATAGGACTATCTATAGTTTCAGGCTGACGCTGAAGCTTGTTACTCATGGATACAAGCATGATGCATTGAGCCAAATGTGCATCATCTTGCCACTTTCTAAAAGTTGCAATCTCTTCCTCAGAGACATTGTCTGCAACCATTGCAGGGATAGGCGTATTAAGGACATAAGATAGCTTTTCAGCTTTGAGAACTATTCTCAATTTTCTTAACCAATCAGTTTAATTCGGTTCGATTAATTTAGCATCTAATATGCTACGCAGTGATAGTAATTTAGACATTGTAAAATTCTATAAATGAATTTGTAATTAACAACATTTTAGCATACATTCTTTTATTAATTACCAAAATAATTTAGGTCTTGTTTTAAATTGGTATCTTCTACTATTTTCTTCAAACTATATTACCCTCACTTATATAGTTCGGCAAAATCTAATTAAATAGGTAGACAACTCTTGTCAATTACATCAACTATATAACTCCTTGTATTTTGCCTCTTAAATCATAATGGTCAAGTGTGTGCACATCCGAACTAAAATAATTTAAGTTAAGTCAGACCCAGCATTTTCATATAAGTGAAGAGAAAACTACAGCCCTTGTGTGTGCACAATAAAGCAGTAATATTCAATTCCTTATAAATATCATATGTAATAAAAATAACATCTTAAATATTTAATACTTGTCTTGTGTGTGCACAACAAACTCATATTAAATATTCAATACTCTATTATTTCTATCATGTTAGAAGGCGACGTTCGATATTCCAAATATATTTGAACGTTACAACTTAATATAAAATATTTGAGGGATTTGTTATTAATTTGCCTCATCTTGTTTAGCGCACATGCAAATATATATATAAAATACGCGTCATATTAATTAACATTCGAAGTATGTTTGCATAATATATAATATATATAGTATAAGCATGCACATATAGAATACTATATTCTACCCGGATTGATTACGGACTTTTATTCTAGTTTGGTTCACTAGAGCCACCAAGTAAACCAAAAGGTCAAACCCTAGGGGTGAAAGAATTAATATTTAAATATAACTATTACATTTAAACTCGGGCTCCATTACAAACGGGTCTTCAAGCGCTCCTTGTTCCTTGATCTTCAATTTTTTAAAATTAATTCTAACTATTCCTATTACAAAACTATTTAAAATAAATAGAAACCTTGATCAAGAGTCAAGGGGAAGTACATAGGAGGGAGATAGAATTTACATTAAGAAAAATTAGAGAAGACGAGGTAGGCAGACCCCATTTAATAAAACCCATACATTCATACATCCAACTAAAGTAAAATTCAATCACATTAGTCAATAGTACATAATCAATCTCATTTATTATCATACACATCACCATATGTATTAATAAATAACATTCATCTTATGAATAATAAACATTCAATATATATATATATTGATATCATTTAATGGACAAATTTAATTAGTATAAAATTTAATTTTGAATCAAAATAAACTACTTTATTTTAATCTAAATTTAAATCAAAATAAACTCTTTTATTTTAATTTGTCCAATTTTGAATAAAATAAATTATTTTATTTTAATCAAAAATTTTAATCAAAATAAACTCCTTTATTTTAATTAATTATGGAATCCAATTCCATGAAGAAGAAAAAAAACTCCTTTATAAAAGGAAACACAGATTCTCTTTTCTATTCACAAATAAACTCCTTTATTTTGAATAATATGAAAATCAATTTCAACTCCAATTAGTTATCATGGAATCCAATTCCAACTCTAATTAGTTAGCATGAAATTTTATTTTAAAATTAAAATAAACCTTTTTATTTTAATATTAAAATAAACTTTTTATTTTAAGATTAAAATAAACTTTTTATTTTAAGATTAAAATAATTTTTTTTATTTTAATTATAAAATAATTAAAATTATTATTATATATATATATATAATAATCTAGATACCATATATACAATTACCGTAGTATAATATATAAATATATATATAAAGCAAGCAAAAGCCATTCACAAAAATCAATATGTTGATTTCCTATTGCTTATTCCAAACATCCTGACTCCCTTGCAGGATACTTATGAATCTTACATATTTTACTACGGTATATATATATATATATATATATATATATATATATATATATATATATATATATATATATATATATATAAACATAACTAGATTGTAATTCATGAATCACCTTTTTGAAAACTAAAGTCACCCACGAATTCAGGAAAAAAAAATCATTTTTCGAAAACAGTTTTCGGTAAAATAATATATTTTATTTTTTTTAATTTTAATTTTATATAACAAAATTATGCCCAATTAAATTGTTCTAAACATATATCAATATACATATCAAATTAAAATAATTAATAATTCGCATAAAGGTTTGGCTCTGATGCCACTGTTAGGTTTGTAATATTCTTGAACGCAATCAAATTGCACAAAGTAAGCGGAAACGTGGAAAATCAGAGTTTTAAAATTTTACAAACCATATACCCGGATCATCCTTTATGCACAATTATTAATTAAACGAAAAATAAAGGACGAGAATCATACCCTTGAAAATTCGAGCTTCCTCAGGTACAAGTTCACCTCCAAATCTTTTTCGTGTTCAACTTGAATCCACCGGGTTGGGTTCCTTCCTTTGATCAACGTTAGCCACCCAAGTGTTTGGCCTCTAGAGATGATCCACCAAGGAAGAAGAAGTATTCAAGAAGAAGCGTATTTGGCAAAACCCTAGTTTTTCTATCTCTATAGAAAAGAATGTACTCTCTAACTATTGAAATTGCGTCTGTTGTGAAAAAGTCAACAATAACTCTACACCCATAATAAGACTCCTCTTACTTATAGATGTAGGCAACCCTCCTTAATAATTAAAGAATTGGGCTTTATTTTAATTAATTTAACTCCTTTAATTAATTAGGTTCCTAATCTTATTAGGAATAATTAATTAAACTTTTAATTAATTAGCCTCCTAATCTTATTAGGAATAAATGAGAGTACTTTTATTAATTAATTCTCAAACTCTTTTTGGAATTAAATAATAATAATAGTAATTATAATAATAAGACTCCTCTCATTAATTTATATTTAATATTTCTAAAATATTAAATAATAAATATTAAGCTATTTAATTTATTCTATCACCATAGATTAAATTAAATATACTTAACTTATTATTACGATTATGCTATTAACTTCTTAAATAATTATTCTTCCTTTTATGGTGTGACCCTTTAGGTTCTCCATATTAAACCGGTTGTGAATAAATCAATTAGAACAATTCTAATCTTATTTAAATAAATAAATTAAATTATTAATTTATTTAAATAAATAATATTTATTCTACAATAGGGATAAGTCTCCCTAGCGATTAACGACTTTCCAGATAATATAGATTTTAACATTAATCATAAAAGAACCTTTGAGTAAATAGTTACCGTACAATTCAATCCTTCCACCATACAATGTCCCAATTGAATATAAGACATGGAATTACTATCAAGTCTTATTTTATTTAATTATATGTATTTCGACTCTTAAATGCACAACTCCAAATAATGCAAATTAGAAACTCCTTTTTAATTTCATTCTGCCTTGGCCAAGGACTACTGGGTTGTCATTTATCAAATCACATAAGACATTTCTCTTTTTTTACTAGAAGTGATAGATTCTTTATTGATCATACATTATCTCCATGTACAATTTATTATACCCAAGCATACCCTTTGATATACCCTAAGGGTCTTAAGGAATAAGTCAAAGTATAATTCATCATACATAAGATACTATGATGATCTCAAGTCCAAGGATCACTTGTACTACTATCACTACAGAAATTTCTATTGACAAGATAGTAAAACTCCATTAGGTATTCCTTAGCGAGCCACGTTCAATGAACTTATTCTCTAATAAGCACCTACATACTTACTTTAGTGTCTCCACACAAATGATCATGAGACCAATCATCCTCATCCAATGAGCAAGCAACGTATGTACCAATCTATCCGGATTCACTAATCCCCAATTTAGTAATCCAACGATTGGGAACTATTTTAGTTTTAAGCTTTCTAAGAATTTAGATCTCATTAGAATGATCATCATCATTATTCTAAAAGCATTGCATAAAACTATGGGTTTATCACATATTATAAAATAACATCATGTAGATAATTAAAAACCTTTAATAAATTAATATTTTTAATTAATAAATGAATAAGATTGTTACAAAGTATATGCTTTATCATTAAACATGATTGGCTTGTGTGCATACTACTTTCAGTAACCCTTTAACGGGGTAGATTGTTGCTTAAGTTATTTCAGTTATGTTTTATCATTTATTACGGGTAGTTAGATGTAATTATTTTGGTTAGTGAGCACCAAATCCAGTGAGAATGGAGTACCTGGATTTGGGGGTGTCACAACAATAATGTGACGCCCCCAAAATAGGTCCATTCCACCCAACCCATTCTGAGTCGCCAAATACATGGTACAGAAAATAACTACAACTTTATTATTATAATTGTCGTGTAAAATACGACAACACATATACTATGAGTTTAAATACAAATATATACCAACTGTGACTCTTATCCCAACCTTGGATAGCACGTCACAATGACACTTTACATAAAGGTAGAGTCAATAATTATTTTAGAAATTAAAATATTTGAAAAATGCTCAAGGAAACCTTCGTACATGAGAGGCCACGCATATAAGTTATAATAGATATCATATGACTAGAGAATTATCCTTAGTTGACCCAATAGACATCAAAAAAAACGAGAAGATTACTATCATGTTCTTTTAAATAGTGAGTCTTCTCTTAACATATAATTATCTCCATTGTCTCCAATTGAGAATTATATATCAACCAAACTCCAAGATTATATAGGTAGTGCTCATAGATATACTCAATCAGTGGATGTGCATAACCCTATCTTATGATAACACGAAGTTGTATGTCATTAGACATCTTGTATGATAGTGGCAAAACACCCTTCTAAAGTTGGGTTCGCCTCACCCTATTTGATTCACCAAATATAACTATTAAATGACGTATAAAATACAACACACTTATCTAAAGTTCTCAATAAAATTATTTTCATACTATTTTAGGGGAAACCTCAACAGCTATCGACTACCGTTCTATTCCCTTGTTACCCCCGCTCGACCCAGCTATACTCTTATCACCTGAAAGGAATTATGAAATAAAAGGGTGAGCACAACTAGCTCAGTAAAGAATATCATGACTAAAAATAATTAAATTATCGATAGCCTTCATCAGTAATGAATCAGAGATATATTACATATGGTAGACGAATAAACTTTTCAACCATAGTTGCAGCGGAACGAGCAATCCATTAGAATAGTCAAATAGACCATAAAGTCTATTATCTTCTCCATGTTAAAAGTCCACCAATAATATTTTATCCCTGTAACATCAATCAACAGTTCATGTCCACATTCATGTGAATAACTCATAATTATAATTATGGTTCTAAATTCCTCTTCACACCCAGGACGAAGATAATTTTCATTATATGTCTTTACCTAAAATATCAAAGATCATGGTTATATCAAATCACAGTTCCTATTCATAATCATACTAATAAATTCATCTTTTTACTACGGGCCAAAGATATTCACCAACGGTTCATCTTTACACTACATGCCAAAGATATTCAACAACAAGTCATCTCTACAGGCCAAAGATATTAATATCTCGAAGAAATATATAATCATTTCAGAATTTATATAAACAATAATTATAACCATGTTGATCAATTCACCTTTGCACTTAAGTTAAAGATATTCAATTATAAATTCAATGGTCATGATCATACCAGTCAACAATTCATCTTTATACTACTTGCCAAAGAGAATCCATAGTCACGATCATACCAATAATCTACCCATCTTTACACTCAAGTCAAAGAGAAATTTAATCACCAGGATTATAAAAATGTAAAATATGATAATAAAAATAATATAATCAAAACATAAATTTAATTTTAAGAGTAAGATTCATAAATCAACGATAATTTTGTCAGAAAAAGAAACTAATTTTATCGTGAATAGTATCCCGTAAATAGTAACTCGTGAATAGTAACCACGACATGAAAAGGTAAAAAATTCATAATAAAATTTATACCAATATTTCGGTATAATGATATTGAAAGAAATAATATCATTTACAAAAAAAAATAACATCCATTACTATCCCTTACTATCTCTTGCAATCCCTTACCTCAAAAGAGCAGTATTTCTGATTAGAATATCGGATATAACGCTGAAGAAAACTTGCACCGTATAGCAACACTCAATGTATCAAAAATACTCACAAAAATACGATCGATAATATAGAGAGAGAACACTTCAGTTTTTGGTGTGATTTTTAATTCTAACCTAAGCACCCTATTTATAAGAAAATGCTTAGAACACCAAAGCAGAAAATTTAATAAAATAATAATATTTATTAAAATTTTACTACGCACACTTGAAATCAGATTTCAAAATTTTACACATGCAAGTGGGACCCATCAACATGAAAAACATGTTTTAAATATTTTTGTAACAAAATCAATTCAAACCCAATATTCCGAAACTTCAATAATTCACAATAAATAGCCTTTTTATCAGAAAAATTTAAATCTTATGTCCATTCCATAGGAAATTCAATTCTCTACAACTTTATAACTTTAAGTTTTTCCAAATTCTAAATAAAAATTGACCGAAATCCATATACTATAATCAAATTTAAGTCAAAAATAGAATCCACCAACATGTTTAACATGTTTTTAGCATTTATTGTAACAAAAATACTTTTTCTCCTCATTTATTCATATATCACACATTCATTATAAAAATATCACCATTATTATATTATTATATTATCGCATTATACATTTATAATGTAATATAATAATATATTTGAATGAATTATTTTATCAGAAAAGATAAAATATTAATTTTCAATAATTGTTACTTTTCTAAAAATTCCTCCATTTATATCCACATAAAATAAATATTTTTTTATCATATATATCAATAATTAATTATTCACAAATAATATTACAGAATCACAATAATGACAACCAGGTCGTTCCCAAGAAAGAGGGGCCCTTCCGGTAAAGATTTCTCCTTACTGGCGCGCAATTAAATAACCTCTCATAGACAGAACTTCGTTAAACATTATCAATAATGCTATCTAATAATATTATTCAAATAATATAAATTATTGATCTGATAATTCGAAATACTGTGCAATGACAATTTTTGAGTAGTGACTTCTTACGTAAGAATCAATAATTGGTGCAATACCGTGTGCTACTGTGCAACACCGCGTATTAATATGTTTTAACCACTGGGTATTCCAATAGTGTTAACGATAACAACTACGCCGTTATTTATAAAAACTCATACTTGTCATTTTTTTCATCCAATCGCTTTTCGTAATGGGGCCCACAAAAGGTTACGCCTGTGACACCCCCAAATCCGGGTACTTCAATTCTACGGGATTTGTTGTTCACTGTATAAATATCATCTATCTATCTACCCATAATAAATGCAAATCATGCAATAGATAGAAATAAATTCTCTCCTTAAGGAGTTACATCATCTGAATTAAATACATAAATCTCAGGTCATACTAACCTTAAATCTCAAATACGGAAATATAAACAAATAATAGGTCTTAAACAACATCAAGTCTTGACAATAAAAATTCTTAAAATTAAATAACAAGTCTTTATCACTTATTAGCTTTGCCCTTGTCTTTGATAGTAGAAGGCTCGTTGGACCTTTCATTCTTAACTGCAATGTTATTATTGCGCAAGAGTGAGCACAGTTGCCCACAAGTATAACAATACAACAATAAAATAATAACATGCGAATGAATCAAAGGCTTATGAAATAGGAAAACTTGACTTTTGAATCAAGAATGAATAACAAGAATCAAAAGAACTTCTGAGGGTCATAAGGCCTTGAACTATGTCCTAGGTTGTCAAGTGTTTATACTTGAAACCTTTAACAGTCATAAGACTATGGACTCTTCTTCTCGTACTTAGGGAGATCAACCCTTAGTACCATACTGTGCACAATATCTTAACGCTAACGCATAAGTAATCCCCTGTACAGGGTTGTTCATCTCAATTTGACATTAGAGTCCGCACCAAAGGAAGTTTGGTTTGGATAATTCAACAAGGGTTCTGAAATTTAAAACATTCATCAACTATGGACTAGTCGAATCATTAAGGGTTCACTAGTCTAACAAGGTTCAACAGTAACTAATATTTAAATTGAATAGCAATCTCAATGGATATACAATAGAATGAGTATTGTATAACAGAATCATACTTTGGAAAGACTAATAAACTTTAATATAACAAAATGGACTTGATCAATAATAACGAGAATTTGCTCGATGTAAAGAGATAAATTTATAAACTTATATAATGATAACGAGTAAGGTTAGGAAACTTGCCTCGTGCGTAGGCTAAACGATTACTACTTCCGTTCACCACAAATCCTACACACATACCATATGTATTCATGACATTCATTAGTTATATTTTCACTTAATTATTTAATATAAACTCCACTTCATTTAACAAATCATTACCTTTCTAATTTAATTACTTAATTAAATTAGAATATTTTCATTTCCTTACTATTATTACACTCGAATAAATTATTTCATAATAATTTTCATCGAATATTTATTTTATTTCATAAATATTTCAACTAAAATATTTATTTTATTTGATAAATATTTTAATAATAATTTCTATCTAATATTTATTTTATTCCATAAATATTTCAACTAAAATATTTATTTTATTTGATAAATATTTCAATAATAATTTCTATCAAATATTTATTTTATTCCATAAATATTTCAATTAAAATATTTATTTTATTTGATAAATATTTTAATAATAATTTTCATCAAATATTTATTTTATTCCATAAATATCTCACTTAAAAAAATATTTATTTTATTTGACAAATATTTTAATTTTTTTTTAATTTAATTTTTTTATTTTTTTTTTGGCCGCCGGGGCGGGATAATTTAGTTTGATAACACCCGCCAGGGGCGGGGTTACCCAGACTCAGTTTCTGACAATGCCAATTTAGGCCAAAAAAAATCTCACAAGTTCACCCATACGTTCTCGTGAAGAACACAGAGAACATGACCATAACTTCCAATTTCCTTGTCTATATATTAATTTAAGCATACCCAAATACTATATGATCATTATCCAACCTTTTCTAACATGATTTTAACAAGTTAAAACACAAAATTTTTAGAATCAAAACATGTAATTTTACTGTTCTTGATGTTCTTGAAAGTTTTGAACACAAATCATAAAAATTAACACTACGGGTTTGTTATAACACCAAATCTGTCCATTCGAAAGTTTGTTTTCTTCGCTTTAACATACATAATATATACAAGTGTAAATTTATGATACAACATATGATTGACGCATTAAATTTGTGTGTAAGGGCCACATGGCCATATTTCTATACTCTGTAATTTTGAAGAACAATATACGACATATTTTATGAAACTGATGATATGGAAATCTACAATATATAGTAAAAACATGTTACGCTAACATATTATCACATATATATCCACATAATCAATACAATTTCCAATTACAGAGATTTTAACAGAACTTGAAAGGCATTTCCATGAAAACTTTTAAATGACGTGAATAAAATAAATTGGGTTGAAGAGATTACCCAAAGCGTAGATGAGTAGAGATGAAACCCTTCTCAATTAATTCTTCAATCACACAACTCACAAATTCCCTCAACAATTTCTCAATATCTCTCTATGATTTGCTTTGCCAGACTTAGAAAATAAAAGACTTAACAAAATAAAAGAAGGAAAGCGTATATAATTACAAAAACTGACGCAGTTGTGGTCAGTTACTCCAATTCGTGGTTAACTGCCCAACTCCCAATAGGGCTCCGTTTGGCTAGCCTTAAAAGACTCATTCCAATTTAATTTAATAAATCTTTTATACTATAGTTTAATAGTGCCACACCCCTTTATAAAATAAATCAAATATCTTATTTAATTTATTTTAAATAAAATATGATAATTTCTCATTAATTCACATAGTTACATAATTAATTTTCTCATTTATTAATTATATCAAATTATTAATTCTCTAATTAATTATTACATTAATAAATTATGCTTATTAAATATTTTATTTATTCAATAAGCTCACATAAATACATAATTTGAGTAATAAAAATTTCTCCACATTAATTTAATAAATATAACACATATAATTAAATTAATCTACCACAATTTCATCAATTAATTATTTAATTCAATAATTAAATCATCAAAAAATATTTATTTAATTTAATAAATATTCAAATAAAATTACAAAATCTCGTTTGTCACAGCGTCGTCGTACAAATATTCCCCGACAGCAAGAATATTTCACGACCAAACGAATATTTCCTGACAACAATGAATATTTTATAACCACTTGCTTATTAAAAAATATTTGCGTATTTTACTCATAACTAACCACATTAATCAAATCAACCCCTTACTATTTCAAAATAATAAATAGAGAAAATTCTATTTTATTAAATAAAAAAATTTGGGATCTTACAAATAATAATAATTATAATAACAATAATAGTACTAATAATAATAATAATAATAATAATAATAATAATTATTATTATTATTATTATTATTATTATTATTATTATAGTACTAATAATAATTATTATTATTTTAATAATCTATATAATAAAATAGAACCCATTTTGAATCTTTCATTTGACAAAGTACAAGGACGGTTCAGATTTCATCTCAATTCTTCCAACTTAATCTAAATGCTCACATTTCATCTCACACTTAAAATTCTCGCCCAAATTAAATTCACCCCTAAAAATTCCTGCCTAAATCAAATAACAATAATAATAACAATAATGATAATAATAATAATAATAATAATAATAATAATAATAAATATAATAATAGTAATAATAAAAATAATAATAAAAATAATAATAACAATAATTATAATTATAATTATAATTGTATTAATAATAATAATAATTAATAGTAATAATAATAATAATATTTATAATAATAATAATAATAATAATAATAATAATAATAATAATATTAACAATTATAATAATAATAATTTCTTACAATAATTATAATAATAATACTTATAATAACAATAATAATAATAATAGTAATAATAATAATAAAATAATAATAAAATAATAATAATAATAATAATAATAATAACAATAATAATAATAATAATAATAACAATAATAACAATAATAAAAATTATAATAACAATAATAATACTAATAATAATAATTATAATAGTACTTATAATAATTATTATTTTAATAATAATTATAATAGTACTAATAATAATTATTATTATTTTAATAATAATAATAATAATAATAATAATAATAATAATAATAATAATAATAATAATAATAATAATAATAGTAATAACTATAATTATAATAATAGTAATAATTATAATAATAATTATAATAATTATAATAATAATTATAATAATTATAATAATAATAATAGTAATTATAATAATAAAAATTATAATTATTTTTTTTAATATTACTATAATAATAATAATAATAATAATAATAATAATAATAATAATAATAATAATAATAATAATAATAATTGTAAGACCCCAAATTATTAATAAATGAAATTTAAATTTCCTCTATTTATTATTTTAAAATAGTAAGGGTTGATTTGATTAATGTGGTTAGTTATGGGTAAAATGCGCGAATATTTTAAAAATAAGCAGGTGGTTATAAAATATTCATTGTTGTCGGGGAATATTCATTTGGTCGTGGAATATTCTTCCTGTCAGGGAATATTCGTACGACGGCGCAGTCTTTTGTGGGCCCCATAACGGAAAGCGATTGGATGAAGAAAACGACAAGTATAAGTTGTTTATAAATAACGGCGTAGTTGTTACCGTTAATACTGTTGGAATACCCGGTGGTTAAAACACAGTAATACGCGTTGTTGCACAGTAGCACACTGTATTGCACCAATTATTGATTCTTACGTAAGAATGCACTACTCAATAATAGTTACAGCAATTACTGTTCAATATTTTATTTTATTGATTCAATAATTGTTGCGTTGATATTTTATATTACTGTTGTTTTAATAATTGTCACTACACAGTATTTTCCATTATCGGAGCAATAATTCATATTATCTGAATAATATTATTAGATAATATTATTGGCAATGTCTAGAAAATTCTGTCTAAGGAGAGGTTTCGTCGCCTAATTGCGCGCCAGTAAGGAGAAATCCTTATTGAAAAACCCCCTCTTTCTTGGGAACAGCCTGGTTGCCAGTACTGTGATTCTGTAATATTATTTGTGAATAATTAATTATTGATTTATATGATGAGAAAAATATTAATTTTATGTGGATATAGATGAAGAAAATTTTTAAAGTGACAATTGTTAAAAATTGATATTTTATCTTTTCTGATAAAATAATATTTTATTATATTATTATAATATAATAATGATGATATTTTTACAATAAATGTGGGATATATAAGTATATGAGGAGAAAGAATATTTTTGTTGCATTAAATGATTAACACATGTTTTGTGTGTCGGCGGACCCCATTTCTTGACTGAAATTTGATTATAGCCTATAAAATCGTCCGTTTGTAGATTTCGGTCAATTTATGTTTAGAATTTGGAAAAACTTTCTTCTGCAAAGTTGTAGAGAATTGAATTTTCTATAAAAAAGCACGAGATTCGAATTTTCTGATAAAAAAGCTATTTATTGTGAATTATTGAAGTTTTGGTATATCGGGTGTGAATTGATTTTTGGAGTTTAAATAATTTTTGTTAGAAAAACATTTTTTGTACTTTTGTGGCCCTCACTTGCACATGTTAATGGCTGAATTCAAGTATCTAGATGTGGGCTTGAATATTTTGTAATTATATTATTATTATATTCAATTTTCTGCTTTGGTGTTCTAAGCATTTTTCTATAAATAGGGTGCTTAGGTTAGAATTGAAAATCACACCAGAAACTACAGATTTCTCTCTCTTTCTCTCTCTATAATATCGAGCATATTTTGTGAGTATTTTAGTACTTTGAGTATTGTTATACGGTGCAAGTTCTTTCAGCACTATATCAAGTATTCCAGTCAGAAGTACTATTCTTTCTAAGGTAAGGGATATTATTCTATTCGAAAATGATATTATTTTCTCAATATCATTATGCCGAAATATTGGTTGAAGATTTTTATCAAATTTAAAACTTTTTCATGTCGGGGTTACTATTCACAAGTTACTATTTTGAGGAGGAATTGAGTTCTTTTAGAAACCAATTTTTTTCGTTTAATCAGAAAGACAAGCTTTATGTGAATAGTTAAAGATCAGTTCGATCAACGTTGATCAAGATCTACTTGTGATAATTGTGTATGCTATGTAACCGTGTATGTATAGGTTTTAAAACGGTGATTCCGGGGACGGAATCTTTATAAGGGAGAGTGAATGTAACAACCCGATATTTTCTACATAAATAAATAAGAAATTTTGCGTATAAATTTTTTTTTATATTAAGGATAAGGATTTGTACAAGATAATGTGTATGTGTATTTATGTGGTAAACAAAAATATATTTATTACATAAATATTTACAAATAATTTATTTTAGAATTTTTGATTATTATAAAGTATATTCTTATAATAATTAAATTATGGTAGAAATGTTTTATTAATTATTTTCCATGAAAATATAAGCATATATTATTTAAATAATATATGAAGTAATTTTATTTTTTTTTGAATAATTATAATAGTTATTTTATTATATGAATTTTAGTACAAGTTATTAAGTGAATTATTTTACTTTAATTATTAAGGTTAAATAGGAAGAATAAATCAGATATGGAATCCAAACCCTAATTTTAGATTATTGTCAAGGTATGAGAATAATAATATAATATTAATTATATTTTAATTTTTCAGTGCTATGAATATGTACTGTTTTTCCGTATTGATAATGGTAGGTCAATTACGGTGTATTATGACCAAACCCTAGTAATAATGTTAAACCCTAATTTGAGATCCAAATTAGAGTGCAAGATTGTTTTATAAGTGTGTTATATAATTTATGTCGTGTATTAAATGTATTAATTAGGTGAACCCTAATTAAAATTCTAGAAATCCTAATTTTTATTTTTGAAAAACCCTAAGTTATTATAAAACCCTAATTGCTAAATTAGCAAGGTTAATTATAATTATATGATCTAAACTCTAATGTTACTGTATAAGGTAATTAGATAATTAATTATAATTAGAAAACCCAAATTTCAAAATTTTAGAAACTAAAAGTTATTTTATTTTTATTTTATTTTTTTTGTGCAAACCCTAATTTCTAAATCCTACAAATGCTATGTGCTAAACCTTAGGGTTAAACCTTAAGGGTCAAACCCTAAGGGTTTGACAAGTTCTAATTTTGCCATTAAATGATTTATCAAAAGACCATTATGCCCCTTTGCATTATTAAAGCTATAGAATAGGTTTTGACAATTGTGGTGAGTTGGTTACTAACCCTAACAACTCCACATGCTCATAATGGACAGCACACAACCCTAGCTCAGCCATTCATGCATTTAATTTGTCTATAAATAGATTGAAGGAGAGAGAAAATGCATTTGGTTACTAAAAAATTGCACAACACCTAACCAAGACTTCCTCTCACAAAGACCCACGAAATTTGTAAGTTTTATAGTCCCAAAACACAGCCCTACGTCCACCATAAACAAATCAGCAACACAAAATCAGAAATTTATCAAAGAAAGGTATAAAACCCTAGCTTTAATTTCTGTCCAAAATATGTGTTAGATGTTATGATTAAGTGTTAGAATATGTTGTTTATGTTGTCTAATATTGATCTGGGTTGCTAGATGTTAGATCCATAACACCTAGAGGCTCAGATTTAAGTTTTAAAGAAATCTGGAAAAAAAAAAAATTTAGGTCTGACAATGAATGTCAGGCCTTATAAATCATTGCTCGTTTGTTGTTTGTGTTGTTTTAAAGCTTCAATATGTAGCCTGGTATATGGTCTTTAAGATGCAAGTGGTAGAATAGTCATTTGATGTCTAGATTTGTTGTTATTAACGGTCAAAGGCCGTTGACCAGCATTGATTGGGCATTTTCTGGGCAGCCCAGAAAGCCAATAAATAGTTTAAAAATGATTTTATTAATTTAAAAATCATTTAAAAGGATATAAATGAATTAAAAATATTTTAAGTTATGAATAATGACTTTTAATATTTTGATAAATAGAACATTAATAAATTAATATTAATGGTAATTATTTAGAAATGATTTTAAATGTTTTAAAAATCATTTAAGTGTAATATTAATACTTTAAAAATATTTTGAGTTATTATAAATAACTTTAATATTTTGGAAATGATTTCATTAATAGTTTAATATTAATTAGATATTAATGATAATATAATTATTTAGTATTTAAATCATTTAATAATGATTCTGAGATTTAAAAATTTATGATAAATAATATTAAATGTTTAAAAATTATTATAAGTCATTTAAAAATAATATGACTGATATTAAGTTACGGTACAGAGTCTTAGACTCGATAATTATCCGATAAAGTTGTCGGTACACCGACATATTTCAGAAATTGACCTGGACTTAGATAATGTGATTAGGTAAGTGATTATTTGTGATTCAATGGCTGTTAAATCTATATGCCAACGTGATTAGGGAATGTGCTGACTGTAATAAACAGTATTATATGATATGATATGTTATTCTAATCAGACAAATGATCTATTTAATGATAGAGCTTGATAGAAAAGATAAATTTAAGTTGTGGAAGCAGCAGACAAGGCAAGTATCTAACTCTTTGCATTTACTTTATGCAACGGACATGCGTAAGATAATATCTGAATTGTTCATTTCAATTGTTCAAATATTTCAACCTTTGTATATACTTATGCAATGATTCTGTATAAGTAAGTTATTAAACTATAATTGTTGTACAAGTTCCTTTATTCTGTTATTAATGATCAAATTATATATTCTGATCGTTAATTTCTAAAATATGGTTATACAAGTGTCCCCACTTGGATAATCATTATATTTTATCACATGTTGATACATACTTATCGGTGTTCAGTATGTATAAGTTGAATTAAAAGTCGTCTAAGCTATTTGATCCAGCTAGACATATATTTAAAGTTGTTGTTGAACAAGATAAAACTTTATCCAACTAAATTGTTTTGGTTTGGATTCAAGACTGGTATGAACATCCCAAATATGGGAAACTTTTATGCGCCTAAGGCGGGAATGCTGGATGAAAATATCGTCCTTTAATGTAGTATTGATCAATACAGGGCATAACGGGCTGATCACCCCCCGTGCCCGTAAGTAATGACGGTTTACAGATGAAGTTCTGTTTAACCTTTTTGAAAATAGAAAATAATGTTCATAGTTTGTCAACTGATCCTCATTTATAGTCAGTACGTAGTTTCAAAATTTTGAAATCGAAATGATATGTTCTTTATTATCGGTTCAGTTTACTTTACAACTGTTGATTCGTTGTAGAAGTATCGTTCAAAGAAAATATTAAATTCGTTCAGCTAACTGTTATTGTTGCTATTACTTGCTGGGCACTCAAATGCTCATCCTTGCTTAAATTTAAATGTTTTCAGCTAAAGGTGAATAACCTGGAGGCTCTTCTAAGAACAAAGGGAAAGGGAAGATCGCTGAATGAATGATAAGGCTATCTTTTGTAATAACTAGACTTTATTACGGTAATGATGATATATATTAATTATCATGTAATGAAACGAATGTTTGAAGGTTTCG
The DNA here is from genome assembly GCA_016801055.1 of Panax notoginseng. Lineage (NCBI taxonomy): Eukaryota > Viridiplantae > Streptophyta > Magnoliopsida > Apiales > Araliaceae > Panax > Panax notoginseng. Next base: position 146,029,564 of record CM029016.1, on the reverse strand, counting down.
TACTTGTGATTGAAAACTCTGATAATATGTAAATTAAATTTGATAATCTATATTATTGTTATTATTATTAGTATTATTCCGCTCATAGAAATGGTATCGTGAAGCACTGAGTTCGGGTTTCAAGTACCTGAATTTGGGGGCGTCACAGTAAGGGATGCTATTCTATTCGAAAATGATATTATTTCCTCAATATCATTATGTCGAAATATTGGTTGGAAATTTTTATCAAATTTAGAACTTTTTCATGTCGGGGTTACTATTCATGAGTTACTACTATTCACGAGTTATTATTCACGAGTTACTATTCACGAGTACTATTCACGAAGCATGATGATTTTTTTGTTAAATTTCTATCTTTTAGTGTCGGAGTTACTATTCACGTATACGGCACTATTCACGAATACGACACTATTCACTGAAAAATGAAATTTTCTTCTTTTCGTCTAAAATATCTATTCTGGATACTAGCTTTGATTGTATTCATGTTTTGATCATTCTTAAATTTTAATCCACTATGATTATTTATAAAGTATTTTTGGACATGGAATAGCTGAAATACGAATCCTTAATATTTATTCTTTTGTTTCACTGGATTCGTTTTCTTTAAAATATTTTTCATCATCCTCAGTCCTAAATGATGATGTTACTGAATATCTTTGGCCTGTAGTGCAAAGATGAATAATTTCTGATGAATATCTTTGGCCTGTAGTACAAAGATGAACAGGTGTTTAGATGAACATGACCAACTGATGAATATCTTTGGCCTGTAGTGCAAAGATGAATAATTGATTCCAGATATATATTGATTGATGTTACAGGGATAGAAGATAGACGATGAACTTTTAAATTCATATATAGAAGATAGTAGATTTCATTCTCTACTAGACTACTCTTCTATTGATTATTAGTTCCGCTGCGAATATTGATTTAAAACTTGTTGTCTATTGTATTTGATTAAATTTTTCTCTGTTGAAGACTAGCGATAATTTGTTCTGTATTATCTTAGTCATAAAGTTCTTTACTTGGCTAGTTGAGCTCACCCTTTTCCTTGTTGTTCTATTTTTCTTCTCAAGAGGCAAGAATGTAGCGAGTACTAGTCGGGGTGTGGAATGATGGTTCTAGAAGTGGTTCTAGTAGTCCTCACTATTCTGTAAAATAGTGTATTAATAATTGTAATGAGGACTTATTTGAGTATGGATATTGTCTAGATGACAATATTTGTATTTAAACTCACAGTTTAAGTGTTGTCGTATTTTGCACGACAATTGTTTTAATAAAGTTGTAGTTGTTTCTGTACCATGTATTTTGGCGACTCAGAATAGATTGGGTGGATTGGACCTATTTTGGGGGCGTCACAATAATAATAATAATAATAATAATAATAATAATAATAATAATAATAATAATAATAATAATAATAATAATAATAATAATAGTAATAGTAATAGTAATAATTATTAATAATAATTATGATAATAGTAATAATAATAGTAATAATAACAACAACAATAATAATTGTAATTGTGTTTATAATAATAATTATTATTATAATAATAATAATTATTATTATAATAATTATGATAATAGTAATAATAATAACAACAATAATAACAATAATAATAATAATAATAATAATAATAATAATAATAATAATAACAATAATAACAATAATAATAATAATAATAATAATAATAATAATAATAATAATAATAATAATAATAATTGTTATTGCGGTGGTGTAGTGAAATATGAAAATTGTTATTGACGATTTGTAAGTTTTGTAGACACGTTTAGATTTTTCTGTATATCTATTTTAAAAGAAAAATTAATTATTGTGGTGGTGTGGTGAATTATGATAATTATTATATCTTATTGTAAGTTATTTTAAATTGTAAATTTTTTTTTGATAATATAATATTTTTTTAAATTTTAATCTAATTTTTGAATACGCGGTGTTTTCGGACAATTACTAGTTTATTAATTTAGCTGGTTGGTGTCTAAGATAATATTAAGATACAATAACTGTTGTATTTTATAATGACCACGTTCTTCACGTAAACACCAATAATTAATTGAGAATTGGCCACACCTGTCAACATCTCTTGTATAGAAGAACTGTTCAGTTCGTTTTTTCTGCGGGCGTGACGGCACAATCCGTGTGGTATTGACAAGTCTACGCCTAGCGCGATTACCTTTTGGTGTAGTTTTTTATAAACTGAGTTATTTGGTCTACTTTTATAATATTTACATAATTAGAATGGAGTAAAATTTTGCACATCCCACAATTTTTTTTTCAATTATTTTAAACTTTTATTTCAAAAAAATTTATGCACACGTATAAATGTGTCATCTGTATTAGTATAAACTAGTAATTGTCCGTGTCTGAAGACTTAGCAGCTGGGCGTGATTTTTTTTTTGAGTGGGCGGGATTTTTTTTTTATATAAGATAAAATGTGAGCGTCTAGATTAATTTATAATAAATCTGAACGTCTTTATGTTTTAAAGTAGGAAAAGATTCAAATTGTGTTCTATGTTACTATTATAGATAATGCTAAATTAAGATCTCAAATACTTGATCCAAAAAAGGGTCTCAAAATGATGAGTAATCATTATATTAATTTGATACATCTCTTATTAGTGATTATAACATAAAGTATCACTAAAATATTTGTCATATTATTCAAAAATTTATATGAGAATAAAATTTTTAGACTTTTAATATTATTTTTTATATTATTATTCCTATAATTTTTATTGATTCATAAAGCTTATTATGGATTAATAGATAAATGATTCGAACGATAAATATAATAAAAGAAATGACAATTGATATTTGTTAAAATAAACATGACATTTTTCCAATGAAATATATATTCAACAATATTTTTTCTCAAAATTTTTATTTCAAATGATGTGTCATCATAATATTAGTTGGGTAAATTTTATGTGATTAAATATCTCACAAAGAGTAATGCTAGGTTCTGAAATATTTAGTCTCAAAATAGTTACATATTCAATATTTTAATGATAATTTATAAAATAGTGAATCACATATTTATTCAATCAATGTCATGATGACACATTATTTAAAATAATTTTTAAGATAAAAAATATAAAATTCCTAAGAATAATTGTGATATTATAAATTATTATTAAAATATTGAATATCATTTCATATAAAACCCATTTTATATAAAAAGAAATGGAGAATGTTCAAAAATGCCTCTGACTTTTATCTCGATGTCTACCGAGCATCCTATACTTTTTTTTCCAAAAATACCCTTAACGTTATATTTTATGGGTCATCCGTGCCCCTGTCGTTAACAGAAATGCCAAATAGACAAATGGGGTTACATATTTGATGACGTGACTGCCACATAAAAATCAAAATGCTAAAATTCAAAACATAACATATTTACATCAAATACTAAAAATACTAATTAAAAAAAATACTAAAATACTAATTAAAAAATACTAAAATACTAAAAAAAAAAATTCAAAAAATACTAAAATTCAAAAAAAATACTAAAATACTAAAATTCAAATTATTTTGTTAATTAATCAAAACAACAAAAATTCAAATTACATCATTAAAATACTAAAATCATAACATATTTACATCATTTACATCATAACATAACATATTATCATATTTACATATTTACATCATTTACATCATATTTACATATATCTTCGTATTTTAGTAATATTTTAGTAAAATACGAATATATTTAATATATTTAGTAAAATACGAATATATTTAGTATATTTAATATTTTAGTAAAATGCGCATATATATGTAAATATACGAATATTTTAGTAATATTTTAGTAAAATACGAATATATTTAGCATATTTAGTATTTTAGTAAAATAGGAATATATGTAATATACGAATATTTTAGTAAAATACGAATATATTTATGATAATATAAAAATCGTTTAGATTGAAAAAGTAGTGATTTAGTGGATTATAAAATCAACATAGTAACTTATGATCTATATTATCTGTTATTTTAATTTTGTTTTAAATATTTTAAATTGTATAATATTATTTTATAATATAATTATAAATGGTATAATATTATGTTGTAATATAATTAATTTAGTAATGATAATATCTACACAGTTTAGATTGGTAGTGATTTTATTATATACGTGTATTATAATATTATACCATATATGTATGATATAATGTATGGTATAATTATGAATGTTATAATATTAGAAAAGTAATTATTTTAGGATATAATAATTATGTTTTAACATAATTAAATTAGTAACAGTTTAGAAAAGTTGTGGATTTTAGGGTTTATAAAATAAACATATTAGTGCAAGATTATATATATGTATGATAATGTATGATATAAGATTATAAATGGTATATAATACTGTAAAATTCTAAAAAAATAGTTTTATTGGGTTATCACTGTTAGTAATGTTGGAACTTATATATATGCATGGTATAATATTATAAAATTCAAAAATCAATGTAATTATGTAACAGTTGACATTACCAAAATAATTTAGATTTATAGTGATTTAGTGGATTATAAATTCAAAATATTAATTTGGTATTAAAAAAACTAATGATTTTAGGAGATAATAATTAAATTAGAAAGGATAATATCAGAAAAATTGACATTATCAAAACAGCTTAGATTTATAGTGATTTAGGGGATTATAAAATAAAAATATTAATTTGGGATTAAAAAAATAGTGATTTTAGAATATAATAATTAAATTAAAAATGATAATATCAGAACAGTTGACATTACCAAAATAATTTAGATTTGTAGTGATTTAGTGGATTATAAATTTAAAATATTAATTTGGGATTAAAAAAGTAGTGATTTAAAGAGATAATAATTAATTTAGTAATGATAATATTAGAACAATTAACATTATCAGAACAATTTAGATTTGTAGTGATTTAGGGGATTATAAAATCAAAATATTAATTTGAGATTAAAAAATAGTGATTTTAGGATATAATAATTAAATTAGAAAGAATAATATCAGAACAGTTGACATTACTAAAACAGTTTAGATTTGTAGTGATTTAGTGAATTATAAATTTAAAATATTATTTTGGAATTAAAAAAGTAGTGATTTTAAAAGATAATAATTAATTTAGTAATGCTAATATTAGAACATGTAACATTATCAGAATAATTTAGATTTTGTAGTGATTTAGAGAATTATAAAATCAAAATAATAATAATAATATAAAAACCGTTTAGATTGAGAAAATAGTGATTTATAAGATTATAAAATAAACATAGTAAGTTATGATTGTTATTATTTGTTATTTTAATATTGTTTTAAATGTTTTAAACTGTGATAACCGCAAATTTTATGATTTAATATTAATAATTATATAAATAGAGCCTGTGATTATTTATTTTATAATGCTTGCACAACATGAGATGAGTAACTCAATTGAATTAAATTGAACTTTTAATAATTGATAAGATGTGGAGAATTATGATAAGCTTATGAAATGTCTTGTGTGACACAATGATGGAGTTAGTGAAGAATAATTAAAGAAGGAATGCATTACTAAGTAAAAGATGTCAATAAGAGAGGTGGTGTATAATTTAGTGTTATTTGGGTAAATTAAATTAATTAATCTGCTACCTTAATAATTAAGTATTTACATGTTTATAATCCAAATAATAAATCTGGTAGAATAAGGTGGTAGACCTAAATTGATTTAGTGGACAGCTTTAATAAGATTTTCTAGCCAAGCTATTATGTTACTTGTAAATTTCGGCGTGGCTAGCCAAATAGAGTCCAAGCTTAGTGCTATGTGTGTAAACCCAAGAGAAAAAAAAAAAAACCTAGCCATGTGAATTATTTTACCCACCCATTTATTTAATTTCGGCAGCCATGTTATTATTCACCCACTTTATTTTCGGCAGCCATGTAAAAAAATTTTCTACCCATTTATTTAATTTCGGCAGCCTCATGGTTTTTTCCACTCATTTCGGCAGTTAGCATGGTGGCAGCCTTATGGAAATTTTTTCACTACTTTTCGGTAGTTAGTACAAGTAGCAACTATGTTGATGTGTTAGTGAATTAGCCTTGGGGAGTAAATACTCAATTTCAAATTATTAAGTTCTAGAGAATTGGGTATTACCCATAATTGAGACCATCATTTTGGGACCAATGGCTCCAAGAATAGAGGGGAGCATTGCGTGTGAATTTTTGTGACAATACTATGGGACATGGGTGATGGGATGTCATAGACCTTAGGGGTGCTATAATGTTCTTGTAGGGGATGGTCTAGGATACTTTTAATTAATGCACCTTTTAGTATTTATATAAACCCCTTGCTCTAGTTGTTTCTTTACAAAAAAAAAAAAAAACAAGAACCAAATAGAGAAGGTGGTGTTCGGCAGCTAGATAGAAGGGTAACAACAGTAGCTTTCATCTTGGCAACCAATTCTATTTTTCCTTCAAGCTAAGGTATATAGATAAATTAGTTAAATAAAATTTACTTTCCATTTAATTCTAGTGCACACTTGTTTTCTTTTGAAGTAGTGTGGATATTTTGTGTTTGTAAAATTAGTATGCTTAACTAGATGTGTGCATGCTAAATTATATTTACCATGTGCTTTCAAAATAAATAAATTAATTTGCATGAATGCATAAATGATTTACGTGGAACAAAAAAAAAACAAAAACAAACCCAAAGCATGTATAGGAAAAAGAAAGAAGGTTGCGTGTGTACCTTCTATGGGTGATAAAGAAATTTCAATTCTAGAAATCTATGTATTAGTTATTTGACCAAATAATGAAAACATATACTTCCATTTTCACTTTTTGCTTTGGAATGATTTGAGCAGATTTTTGCAGTTAGAGCCGTTAAGGCTATGTGTTAATTTTTATTTCATACAATAAGGATGCTGCTATATTTTAAAGGCTAAATTCGGTTGCTAGTGTGCAAGGAATTAAAGATCCTTTTAGCCTTACCTATTATGTAATCTTAAACATTTAAAATGTAGGCAATATGAAGATTTAAAGAGCTATAAATCGGTACACTAAACTAAATTAATAATAACATTAAAACTTTTATTGTGACACTATGTGCATATATTTTTAAGGGAAGTAGTGAAAATGGTAGGTGTATTACCTTTAATAAAAAGTAATATAATTATCAAGAGGAGAAATATTTACCTTTACACTACATTCTAATGTGACATTACTAACATGTAAAAATTGAAAAGAAAGTGAGTATGGGTTTATGATGGTAATCAAGCGGAATTGTGTAATGTCATTTTGAACTCCAATTAATAAAAATTAGTTCAGATAACTAATTGAGCAACAGTTTAATAAATAAATGTTATGTGCATAGTTTTCTTATTTGTGAGCATAAAGGTGTAGTAAGTAAGAAATGTAGTATATTTTTATGAATTTTATGAGACACTAGTACCTTAAACTAGGATGACATGCGAGTAATAACTAAAGTGAGTCGGTTTCAACAATTTCTAATTTGTACGGCTATATTATTATATTATAGGCAATATACGTGACAAGGTGTCAAAGGTAAACATAATCGACGAACGAGGCAAGTTCCTTACTTCTTACACTGTATACGTTCGAATTGTTGTCTCAAGCAAATATCTGTTTCTATTCGAAAATCATTTCTATACCTTGATATTGTTGCAAGCATTGGACTATCGTTCTTAAATGCATTATAAAAATTTGTCTAAGCCTTTGATTCGACTAGACTATTATTTTGTGTTAAGAGCTATCCAGACCAATTGAATTGGTGCGGACTATCGTAAATCTACTGAGACGAACAACCCTCATTGAAGGGGAATTTATATATTGTCGGGAAACCGACGTGCGCACGCAAGTATGATTAAATGTTATGCATAACGTAGGGTACTTTAGGCTGATCACCTGTTGTACTCGTTTATATTGGATTTCAGTATAATACTGTTAATTCTAGTAAGAGTTCTTAGTCCTTAGTGACTGCTCAGTGTTCATTCATATTGAACCTCGAAATGAATAAATCCTGAAATTTTGTTGATATCCTTCAGTCTATAGCGACACCTATTGAACACTCTTGATATTTCTTGATATCCTTGAACTACCAATTTTTATTATACCTTGAAGATTTAAATGCTATAACTGCTTATTCTTCTGGCTATATTACTTGCTGGGCAAACTTGTTGCTCATTCTTGCTTCCTAAAAACATTACAGTTAAGGCAGAGCAAGGCGGTACTTCAGGAAAGGACAAGGGAAAGGGCAAGGCTACAGAATAACTTAGTCCTTTAAGATTAGAAGTATTATTATTATTGTTATGCTTATTATGATGTATTTAAGGATGATTAAGTTATGTTTAAGTTTAATCACTAAATTGTCGTAGTAATGGTTACGGTACCTTGGGACGCGAATATTTATATTATATCAATGTAAATTATTCTATTATTTCCGTTGTTAATGATTTAGTAAGATATTCGTAGTTGCACGTGATTCACCAAATTCGAGATACGGGTGTTCGAATTTTGGGGGCGTCACAGGTTGGTATCAAAGCTATAGTTATAAACCTTAGGAGCGAGAGTCCTTAGATTATAACTTAGGAGAACTTAGAAGATAGGAAGGGATGAAACTCATATAGAGTTTTCATAGAGAGAGACTTAGTGTGTTATAGAATATAACTTCATTCTATATAATGAACTTATGTTATTTAACATTCTAATGGAGTTGTTGTTTGTTTTGTCTTGTGTTGGTGATTATAGGATGACTGATATGGGAGGGCCTAGCCGAGTAGTAGAAGAGGAGCCGCGTGACATACACGTGGTATATGAGGCACCATTGATAGCGGAGCCTATATCAACTATAGTCCCTATCGATGATGATGATGAGGAAGAGGAGATGGAGCCAATACCCGAGGAGTCTGATCCAGAGGAGGAGCCTATGGAGGAGCGTATGGTGGACGAACCCATAGGGGACTCCGACGAGACTACTTTCGAGGATCGGATGTTGGGAGAATATGAGGAGCAGATTCTGGAGTTAGGAAGTAGAGTGGAGGAGCTAGAGGCTAAAGCTAGGGAGAGGGAGTCTGAGTTCCAGAAATTGAGGGACGAGGACCATCAGAGGAAGTTAGCTATACAAGAAATGGAAGTGGAAATTGCTCAACGCAAGGAGGTAGGGATCCAGTTGGGAACCTTGTTTCATAGGTCTGTGGCTAGGAATGTGGAGCTGGCAGGGAAACTCGAAGAGTCTGAGCAGAGGGAACTTAGTGAGAAGGCTGAGAAGGAAGCTCTTCGTACTCAGTTAGAAATGGAAGTAATGGATAGGATCCACTTTGAGGAGAAGTGGGAAGGAGCCAATGATAGAGCTAACGACCTAGAAGAGGAAGTGAGATGCAAAAGGAGGAAGATGAACAAGATGGGCTATGCACTACGCACGGCCATGGGAAGGTTGATTGACGGAGTAAATCATTACCCGGCAGAGCAGGGACAGACTCGGCACACCATAAGCCGAGATTTGGTGGTGCGCATTACTCAGAGGGAGTACCAGAGCGCTGTGGAGCGCGGAATGATAGATTAAGTATAGGCGTTAAAAGTTATTAGTTGTAATTCGTTATGTAGTGTATTTTCTATTGTTGTAATTTCAATCTTTTATGTAGAATGTGAGATAGTTGTAAGCCCCAAACTTTTGGGTTATATTAGCGGGGTAGTATGTTAATGGTTGTCCCCATCTTTTGTGATATTAGGGGATAAGTTATGTCATTTATAGAAGTATGCTAGAGATAACCATGTAATGTAACAATTTGGCATATGAATATAAATGATCTTATTCTGAAATGTATTCTGAAATCTTATTCCTTTTATGGAGAATTGTTTAAGTAATATAATTAGATAATAAAAATAGAAGTTTTATGATGCAGAAAAATGCCGCCCAGACGTAGATTAACTGCACCGGAAGAGTCAGTTAATGATGAGAGAGGACAAGTAGATCCCATTCAGAGGCTTGTAGATTTGTTAGGGGAGGCTCTTAGGGGAAGAAATGAACAAGTACCACCCATTCCCCAGGTAGCTCCAGTCTCAAACTTCAAAGACTTTAAGAGTGTAGGACCTCCGGAATTTATGGGTACTACCGATCCTATTGTAGCGCAAACATGGATCAAGGAAATGGAGAAAGCCTTTGCCATTGCTCGTGTGGGTGAAGACCAGAAAACCGTGTTCGCTACATATATGATGAGGGGTGAAGCAAACTACTGGTGGGAAACAAATCAACAGAGGGCGGGAGAAGGGACTATAACTTGGGAGAGGTTTAAGACCTTGTTCTTCGAGAATTACTTCCCGAAGAGCATGAAGAATAGGATGGAGGTAAAGTTTCTAGAACTAAAACAAGGGGAGATGACAGTGGCCCAGTATGCGGCCAAGTTCAATGAACTCGCACGATTCGCAACACATCAAGTAGACACTGAAGAAAGGAAATCTCGACGCTTCGAACTTGGACTAAAACCTTGGTTGTTCAATAAGGTGTCGGTCCTTCAAATTGACTCGTTCGCCACATTATTGGAGAAGGCGATAATTGCTGAGGGAGGTAGCGAGGCATTGAGCCAATACAACAAGGAGAAGAAGAACAAGAATGCTGGGGGAGAGACTCGTGGAGGGAGTAGCAGTGGTGGAAGTTATCTGGGAAAGAGGAAATGGGATAACCGCAACAACAGCCACAACAACAACACCAACCACCGAAACATCAACCAGTCAGAAAGTTATCAAGGAGGGTTTAAGAAAAGAAGTGAAGCTTGCTCAAAATGTGGGAAGAACCATCAAGGGGAATGCTGGAAGGGGCGCAGCGTCTGCTACAACTGCGGCCAAGAAGGGCACATTTCGCCCAACTGCCCAAAGCCGAAAAGGATCAAGGGATGTTTCGCGTGTGGCTCAACTGAGCATCAAATCAAGGATTGCCCAAAGAAGGGGAGCAGTGGAGGAAGCGGCCCACAGGGAGGGGGCAGCAAGCTGATGATCGACGGACCAACGCAATCCAACCGACCGACTGCCCGAACCTTTAACATGACTGTCCAAGATGCAGTGACTGCAAGGGACGTGGTGTCAGGTATCCTCCCAATCAATAATATAAACGCCTATGTATTATTTGATTCGGGTGCTACCTATTCCTTTGTGTCTGAAGAATTTGCTAATCGACTAAACATACCTCCTGAACATTTAGAAAATTCGTTGAACGTAGAGATTGCGAATAAAGAAGTAATTCCCATAGAGTTTGTTTATCGAAACTGTTGTGCAAACATTAGAGGTCACGAACTAAACGTAGACTTAATTCCGATTAAACTAGGAGAGTTTGATGTGATATTAGGAATGGATTGGTTATCCGGCCATGCTGCAATAATCGATTGTCAGAAGAAGAGTGTGAACCTTCAGACCTCAAATCAGTCTAAGGTAGTGTTTTACGGTAGCTCATCGCTCAAACAATCGTGTTGCCTTACGATGATGCAGGCCAAGAAATTGTTAAAGAAAGGATGTGTAGGTTATTTAGCCTATATAGTTGACACTCAGAAAAAGGGAGTGGAAATGAAAGATATATCAGTGGTAAGAGATTTCCAAGACGTGTTTCCAGACGAACTGCCTGGCCTTCCGCCAGACAGAGAAATTGAATTCATAATAGACTTAACACCGGGAACCGCACCAATTTCGAAAGCCCCATATCGAATGGCGCCTGTAGAAATGAAGGAATTGATGATTCAATTACAAGAGTTACTAGATAAGGGTTACATTCGGCCAAGTGTGTCTCCTTGGGGAGCACCAGTGTTATTTGTAAAGAAAAAGGATGGATCGATGAGGCTCTGTATCGATTATCGGGAGTTGAACCGAGTGACAATTAAGAATAGATATCCACTGCCAAGGATAAATGACCTTTTCGATCAACTGAATGGAGCGAAGTGTTTTTCCAAGATAGATTTACGAACGGGTTATCATCAGTTGAAAGTGCGAGAGGAGGACATACAAAAGACGGCGTTTCGAACTCGCTACGGACATTTCGAATTTCTAGTGATGTCATTTGGGTTAACCAATGCTCCGGCAGCATTCATGGACTTGATGAACCGGGTTTTTAAGCCATACTTAGATAAGTTCGTAGTAGTATTTATCGATGACATTTTGATTTATTCAAAGACGAAAGAAGAACACGCCGAACATCTGAAGATGGTATTGGAAGCATTACGAAGGGAAAAGATGTACGCTAAATTTTCAAAATGTGAATTTTGGATGGAAAGGGTTCAATTTCTAGGACACGTGATAGATCAAAATGGAATTTCCGTGGATCCTGCAAAGGTGGAAGCGGTAAGTAACTGGGAACAGCCGAAGACGCCAACAGAAGTTAGGAGTTTCTTAGGTTTAGCCGGGTACTATCGAAGATTTATCCAAGATTTTTCTAAGATAGCAACCCCGCTGACCAATCTAACGAGGAAGACAGAGAAGTTCGTATGGACGGATAAATGCGAGGAGAGTTTCAAAGAATTAAAGAGGAGGTTGAGTGAGGCGCCTGTATTATCATTACCAGATGATACGGGAGGATTTATGGTGTATAGTGATGCATCACATAGAGGACTTGGTTGTGTGCTAATGCAACATGGCAAGGTCATTGCATATGCCTCACGACAGTTGAAAGATTTTGAAAAACGATACCCTACCCATGATTTGGAGTTAGCGGCGGTAGTCTTTGCATTGAAGATTTGGAGACACTATTTGTATGGAGAAAAATGTGAGATATATACGGATCACAAGAGTCTGAAATATATCTTCACACAGAAGGAGTTGAACATGCGACAAAGAAGGTGGTTGGAACTGATCAAGGATTACGACTGTGAGATTCTTTATCACCCGGGAAAAGCAAACGTTGTAGCTGACGCTTTGAGTAGGAAAGGAAGGGAGAAGTTATTCAAATTGACAACTCAAGAGGAGTTAATAAGAGAAATGGAAAGGTTGGAATTAGAGGTGGAGGAACCAAAAGAAGCGGAAGGAAAATTTCTCAGGATGAGAGCTCACCCGACGTTACTAGATAGAATAAAGGAAGCACAAGAGAAAGATGAAGAATGTGAGAAGATAAAGAAGAGAATAGTAGAAGATAAGGAAGAAAGGTTCAAAGTAGATAAGGACGGTATATTAAGGTTTGAGGGTCGAGTATGGGTGCCAGCTATAATCGAACTGAGAGAGGGAATCCTACACGAAGCACACAATACGATGTATTCTGTACATCCAGGAGGCACAAAAATGTACCAGGATCTTCGACACCATTTTTGGTGGCCTAATTTGAAAAGAGAAGTTGCAGAGTGTGTTAGCAGATGTCTTACTTGTCAAAGAGTCAAAGCGGAACACCAGAGGCCAAGTGGACTACTTCAACCGCTGGAAATACCAGAATGGAAATGGGAGCACATTACGATGGACTTCGTGGTTGGACTTCCGGTTACACAGAAGGGTTATGATGCCATTTGGGTTATTGTAGACCGACTAACGAAGACAGCTCATTTTCTACCCATCAAGATTCGATTCAATTTGAACCAGTTAGCAAATTTGTATGTAAAGGAAATCGTATCGCGGCATGGAGTGCCGGTGTCGATTGTCTCCGATCGAGATCCGCGTTTCACGTCAAAATTTTGGAAAAGTTTGCAGGAACGAATGGGAACTCAGTTGAGATTAAGTACTGCTTATCACCCTCAAACTGACGGGCAAAGTGAACGAACCATACAAACGTTGGAGGACATGCTGAGAGCTTGCGTGATGGACTTCAAGGGGAATTGGGACGACCATTTACCACTGGTAGAATTCGCTTACAATAATAGCTATCATGCGAGTATCGGTATGCCACCATATGAAGCTCTTTACGGGAGAAAGTGTAGGACACCATTATGTTGGGATGAAGTCGGAGAACGACGACTTTTGGGACCAGAATTAGTTCAGCAAATGGCCGACACGGTAACAACAATAAGGGGCAGATTGGTAGCTGCTCAAGATCGCCAAAAGAAGTATGCCGACTTGCATCGTCAGAATCGAGACTTTGAAGTCGGTAGTTTTGTGTTTTTGAAGGTATCACCTTGGAAGGGAAAGATCAGATTCGGAAAGAAAGGAAAATTGAGTCCGAGGTTCATAGGACCATTCGAGATATTGAAGCGAGTGGGCGAAGTGGCATACAAGGTTGCTTTGCCACCTGAACTGGAACACATCCACAACGTGTTTCACATCTCCGTACTACGTCCGTACAAGTCTGACTATAGACACGTGATTTCCTATGAGCCCATTCAAGTAGAGAAGAATCTGGCATATGAAGAAATTCCTGTTCAGATAATAGATAAGAAAGAGCAAACGCTAAGAAACAAAGTTATATCTTCTGTAAAGGTTGTTTGGCGAAACCACGATGTCGAGGAGGCCACATGGGAATTAGAAGATAGGATGAGGAGAGACTATCCCCATCTTTTTGCGTAACCTTGTATCAATTCCGAGGACGGAATTTTTATAAGGGGGGGAGGATGTGATAACCGCAAATTTTATGATTTAATATTAATAATTATATAAATAGAGCCTGTGATTATTTATTTTATAATGCTTGCACAACATGAGATGAGTAACTCAATTGAATTAAATTGAACTTTTAATAATTGATAAGATGTGGAGAATTATGATAAGCTTATGAAATGTCTTGTGTGACACAATGATGGAGTTAGTGAAGAATAATTAAAGAAGGAATGCATTACTAAGTAAAAGATGTCAATAAGAGAGGTGGTGTATAATTTAGTGTTATTTGGGTAAATTAAATTAATTAATCTGCTACCTTAATAATTAAGTATTTACATGTTTATAATCCAAATAATAAATCTGGTAGAATAAGGTGGTAGACCTAAATTGATTTAGTGGACAGCTTTAATAAGATTTTCTAGCCAAGCTATTATGTTACTTGTAAATTTCGGTGTGGCTAGCCAAATAGAGTCCAAGCTTAGTGCTATGTGTGTAAACCCAAGAGAAAAAAAAAAAAACCTAGCCATGTGAATTATTTTACCCACCCATTTATTTAATTTCGGCAGCCATGTTATTATTCACCCACTTTATTTTCGGCAGCCATGTAAAAAAATTTTCTACCCATTTATTTAATTTCGGCAGCCTCATGGTTTTTTCCACTCATTTCGGCAGTTAGCATGGTGGCAGCCTTATGGAAATTTTTTCACTACTTTTCGGTAGTTAGTACAAGTAGCAACTATGTTGATGTGTTAGTGAATTAGCCTTGGGGAGTAAATACTCAATTTCAAATTATTAAGTTCTAGAGAATTGGGTATTACCCATAATTGAGACCATCATTTTGGGACCAATGGCTCCAAGAATAGAGGGGAGCATTGCGTGTGAATTTTTGTGACAATACTATGGGACATGGGTGATGGGATGTCATAGACCTTAGGGGTGCTATAATGTTCTTGTAGGGGATGGTCTAGGATACTTTTAATTAATGCACCTTTTAGTATTTATATAAACCCCTTGCTCTAGTTGTTTCTTTACAAAAAAAAAAAAAAACAAGAACCAAATAGAGAAGGTGGTGTTCGGCAGCTAGATAGAAGGGTAACAACAGTAGCTTTCATCTTGGCAACCAATTCTATTTTTCCTTCAAGCTAAGGTATATAGATAAATTAGTTAAATAAAATTTACTTTCCATTTAATTCTAGTGCACACTTGTTTTCTTTTGAAGTAGTGTGGATATTTTGTGTTTGTAAAATTAGTATGCTTAACTAGATGTGTGCATGCTAAATTATATTTACCATGTGCTTTCAAAATAAATAAATTAATTTGCATGAATGCATAAATGATTTACGTGGAACAAAAAAAAAACAAAAACAAACCCAAAGCATGTATAGGAAAAAGAAAGAAGGTTGCGTGTGTACCTTCTATGGGTGATAAAGAAATTTCAATTCTAGAAATCTATGTATTAGTTATTTGACCAAATAATGAAAACATATACTTCCATTTTCACTTTTTGCTTTGGAATGATTTGAGCAGATTTTTGCAGTTAGAGCCGTTAAGGCTATGTGTTAATTTTTATTTCATACAATAAGGATGCTGCTATATTTTAAAGGCTAAATTCGGTTGCTAGTGTGCAAGGAATTAAAGATCCTTTTAGCCTTACCTATTATGTAATCTTAAACATTTAAAATGTAGGCAATATGAAGATTTAAAGAGCTATAAATCGGTACACTAAACTAAATTAATAATAACATTAAAACTTTTATTGTGACACTATGTGCATATATTTTTAAGGGAAGTAGTGAAAATGGTAGGTGTATTACCTTTAATAAAAAGTAATATAATTATCAAGAGGAGAAATATTTACCTTTACACTACATTCTAATGTGACATTACTAACATGTAAAAATTGAAAAGAAAGTGAGTAAGGGTTTATGATGGTAATCAAGCGGAATTGTGTAATGTCATTTTGAACTCCAATTAATAAAAATTAGTTCAGATAACTAATTGAGCAACAGTTTAATAAATAAATGTTATGTGCATAGTTTTCTTATTTGTGAGCATAAAGGTGTAGTAAGTAAGAAATGTAGTATATTTTTATGAATTTTATGAGACACTAGTACCTTAAACTAGGATGACATGCGAGTAATAACTAAAGTGAGTCGGTTTCAACAATTTCTAATTTGTACGGCTATATTATTATATTATAGGCAATATACGTGACAAGGTGTCAAAGGTAAACATAATCGACGAACGAGGCAAGTTCCTTACTTCTTACACTGTATACGTTCGAATTGTTGTCTCAAGCAAATATCTGTTTCTATTCGAAAATCATTTCTATACCTTGATATTGTTGCAAGCATTGGACTATCGTTCTTAAATGCATTATAAAAATTTGTCTAAGCCTTTGATTCGACTAGACTATTATTTTGTGTTAAGAGCTATCCAGACCAATTGAATTGGTGCGGACTATCGTAAATCTACTGAGACGAACAACCCTCATTGAAGGGGAATTTATATATTGTCGGGAAACCGACGTGCGCACGCAAGTATGATTAAATGTTATGCATAACGTAGGGTACTTTAGGCTGATCACCTGTTGTACTCGTTTATATTGGATTTCAGTATAATACTGTTAATTCTAGTAAGAGTTCTTAGTCCTTAGTGACTGCTCAGTGTTCATTCATATTGAACCTCGAAATGAATAAATCCTGAAATTTTGTTGATATCCTTCAGTCTATAGCGACACCTATTGAACACTCTTGATATTTCTTGATATCCTTGAACTACCAATTTTTATTATACCTTGAAGATTTAAATGCTATAACTGCTTATTCTTCTGGCTATATTACTTGCTGGGCAAACTTGTTGCTCATTCTTGCTTCCTAAAAACATTACAGTTAAGGCAGAGCAAGGCGGTACTTCAGGAAAGGACAAGGGAAAGGGCAAGGCTACAGAATAACTTAGTCCTTTAAGATTAGAAGTATTATTATTATTGTTATGCTTATTATGATGTATTTAAGGATGATTAAGTTATGTTTAAGTTTAATCACTAAATTGTCGTAGTAATGGTTACGGTACCTTGGGACGCGAATATTTATATTATATCAATGTAAATTATTCTATTATTTCCGTTGTTAATGATTTAGTAAGATATTCGTAGTTGCACGTGATTCACCAAATTCGAGATACGGGTGTTCGAATTTTGGGGGCGTCACATAAACTGTATAATATTATGTTGTAATATAATTATAAATGGTATAATATTATGCTATAATATAATTAAATTAATAATGATAATATCCACACAGTTTAGATAGGTAATTATTTTGTTATATACGTGTATTATAATATTATACCATACATGTATGATATAATGTATGGTATAATTATGAATAGTATAATATTAGAAAAGTAGTAATTTTAGGATATAATTGTTTTAAATGTTTTAAACTGTATAATATTATGTTGTAATATAATTATAAATGGTATAAAATTATGTTGTAATATAATTAAATTAGTGTGGGATGCACATTAATTATATAGAACATGTGTTACAATCTGGGAAAGGCAAATGTCATTCAATGGTGTTATGTACTGCAATTTAGTACAGATAATAGATAACAGATAATAGATAATAAATAATAGATAGATTTCATTCAAAATCTTACTACATCAGTACAGCCTCATATGAGCTCACGTAAATTGTAAAAGAAATGGCAATGAGTTGTCCATCCGAGTTGTTAAAAGAGATTAATTTTTTATTCATTTCGTTCCATATTAAAAGTTCTTATTATTTAGTGAATTCTGTTTGAATCATTTCCTTAAGAACCATGACTTCTTTATTGGAATAAATCAATTTGTAATAAGCTGATTGAATGTTATATTTCATAAAAATTATAAAAAGTTGTCAATTACTTAGTTGATTGAATCCTTCAAGGATTTATTTTTTAAGTAGCATGATTCAATTGGATGAAAAAGTGTTGGTCGCGTAATTGGCACAAAGAATAAAATAATAAATATGAAAATATTTTAAAATGTTAATTTTTAGTACTTCCAATAATTGATGGAGTTGGTTAGAAAATAAGTTTTTAAAAGATTTATTATCTTTCATATATCTAACCAATATTGTTTTCATAAATCTTTGGATGAGTTTTATATTATTTAAGTATTCCATAATTTATTAATCGATTTAGTTTTCCATAAATTGGTTAAGCAAATAAATTTTCATATCTTTAGAATCAATTAGTGTGGTTCAAATAATTGGAAGAATCTTTGGAAGCTAATAGATTGAAGTTTTAAAATGAATATGAAAATAATTTTTAATTGCATGAAACTATGAAAGTAATTAATTAATTATAGAATAAATTTATTAGGCACATAAAAAGTAGGTAAAATAAATAAAAGTCTAATATTAAAGGAAAATTACTTTTCAAATAATTAAAACTAATTTTTCATAAAAAGTAAGTTGGCTCTATCGTGTTTAAATTGATCCAATCTGGTTGTTGCCTAACATAGTTATCTAATTAATAGATCCTAAAATAACGTGGATGTTGATAATATTCATAAAATAAGGTGATCAGTATATATATCAAAATAATTGTCAAGGGTATTTTTGTCAAGGGCAATAAGAAGCATTAATTAGAATGAACATATGTTGATTTTATAGAATGATATGTGTCAATTTATTATGTCATGTACTGTAATTTAGTATAACAAACTAGATACAAACCCCCACGTTGCTGCGGGATTATTCAAATTTTTAATAATAAATGTGTGCGTACAATTAATAAATTAAAATATAATAAGAAAATAGTATATTATTGTGCGATGATCAAATTTTACACAGAAAAATAAATGAATATACATATTTCAAATCCTCGTGCTAGTAGGTAGCAACATTCTATAATTAATTAATAAAAGAGAAAGTATATATTTTTGTTCTGTGAAGTAAATAATCGTGCTTACTACAAAAGTTTTACTGTAAAATGTGTGAGGGAAGCTTGAATCAAGCTAAATAAACATTGACAAAATCATATTACTCTGTCCCGCAACAAGTGCGACATAGAACATTGATCCCAAAAATTCTGTAAAGAAAATTCACATTTCCAAAGCCTTAATATCCTTAATCTTATCAAACCCTTAAATCTGATCAAACACACTTGTTTATGTGACTTAAAATGAAGATACTAAATAATCAAATTAAGAAATAAACTCAGTTCCTTACTGTTGATATAAGAAACGTGAATAGCTCTAATCTAAACACAAACTTTTCAATCGAAAACCCACCAAAATTTTCAATTAAACACGATTGACAACACAAATATCAGATCAATCAAATCAATTGCAAACATTATTTCGCATATCAGCAACTAAATGCAAATGCAATAATCTCAAATTTTAGCCCATAATATCTAAAAATTTAGAAAATAAGCAAACTAATGAAATAATTTCACTTGCTTCTAGGTTATGTTTCACACTCCTGCATATAGTTATAACCTGTAAGTAATAATGTGTGTATATAATAGAAGAAAGACAGAGAGACAAAACGAAAAAGAAAAGAAAACTTGACCGTAAAGAAGAAGAAGTCATGGTTGCTATTCACTTATGATAATAAATAATTAGCCTGATTAATATACGTATATATATGTATATACTCTAATTCAATTAGGAAGTTTTATTCATATAAAATTTTGCTCATTGGTTATTGAAGAGATTAAATTTTACTTAGTTTGTTATTATTTATCCATAATTTAAAAACAGATAAAAAGCATTAATTAAAATGAATATATGTTAATTTTATAAAATAATGTGTCAATTTATTGTGCCACAGTAATTTAGTATAACAAATTTGATAAATTAAAAGGTATTCGGTGGCAAATCATTAGTTTTGCCAAAGTTTAAAATAGTAATGACCACGTCCTTCACGCAAACACAAACTATTAATTGCAGCTTGCCGGATCAGTCAACAACTCAGCATACATCAACTACTGTAAGTCTGTAACAGCCGTGTGCCCGTGTGGTGAGCCATGTCTGTGCGTACCACATCCACTACTCCTTTCCTCCCAAACGACGTCGTTGACGGCGCCGTAGACTACAAGAATCGCTCAGCCCAAAGATCCAAATCCGGCGGATGGAGGTCCGCATCATTCATCATAGGTACGCAGTAATAATAACACAAACAACCCAAAACGACGTCGATTACGATGTGGTGATGTCTTCCTTGATTTGCAGGTGTTGAGGTGGCTGAGAGGTTTGCTTATTATGGGATAAGTTTGAACCTAATTACTTACCTTACTGGCCCGTTGGGTCAGTCAACGGCCACGGCTGCCGTTAATGTCAACGCCTGGTCCGGAACGGCGCCGCTTTTGCCGCTTTTGGGTGCTTTTGTTGCTGATTCTTATCTGGGTCGATACCGTACTGTTATCATTTCTTCGTTTCTCTATATTCTGGTTTGTTTCTCTCTCTCCTCTTTTATATAAACCCCTAGTCCCAAAATTCACAAAGATTTTATTTTGAGTATTACTGCACTTACAAATAACTTTTACATGAAATAGCTTACAAAATGACAAGTCGAGGGTGTATTCAAGTAAGATTTTTAAAGACTTTTTTTATAAACTTTTGTAGAATTTGTAAATTTTAATAATTTTTAAAAGCTTTAAAGACTTTTTAAAAAATGACTTTTATAGATTTCATGAAATAAGTAACAGATTTTTATAAATTTTTTATCAAGACTGATAGATTTTTATATATTTTTAATATATCTTGTAACTTATATTAATTGTTAATTAGTCTATATATACAATATCTCTCCCTTTTTTTATGAATTAGAGTAAATCTTATTATTTCATTAAAATATTGTGGCATGATATTTTATATATGTTGAAAACTTTCGAACTGCCGCTTTCTCCCTTACCAATTTACTGTATTTTTTTTCTTTTTCCTCGATTACACGTACTACGAGACATATTAGGTCTTTAGTTATTTGTTTACATATTAATATATCTTGTTAATTCTCTTAATTATAATATGATTTAATTTTATCCACATATAAATTAAATCCAATTAGTTTTAAGGCCCAAATTTTATCAAATTAATTTTTCCATCACATATTAATACTTATTAGTCCATATGAAATAAATAATTAGTTTGACCCAATAAAAGACAAAGTCCAATTAAATTATTTAAAATATAAATTTAAATGTTATTTATTTATTTATTTTTATTTTTTTTATTATTTTTTCCTGGGTATTACATCGTGAATTTGTATTTACACCGCGAATTTCTGGGTTCCCTCTTTACTGGCGATCCGAATTTTTACTTTTGTGTTTAATATTTGGAAGTCTTTAGAAGTATTTAGAGATGATGTCAGACTTTGGATATGAGTTAATAGTTATAATTCTTCTTTTAAAGTCTGTCAAACTCTACCATTTGATAGAAATCTAAAAAATTTATGACTTTTTGAATACCAAAATACTTTTATAGACTTTGTAAAAATTTTAATTCAATACCACCTAACTTTTAAAGACATTAAAAAAGTTGTAATTGAATACCAGTAAAATTTTATAAACTTTTTAAATGTCTTAATTAAATACAACCAAATTTTAAAAGTCTTTAAAAATCTTAATTGAATACACCCCTTAGTTGACCATATTTAAGTGGGGCAATGATCGTAACCAACCATCTCTCTTTTTCTAACCTGTCTTTAGTTCGAAATTCCCGCAAATTCTAAGGGATGTGGTTTCAAGAATATAATGGTGGAGAATGATAACCTGTGTTATTGGTATACTCACTAATATGGTTCCGGACAATTCATATCTCTCCTCTATTCTACAAGATTATTATTGTTTAGGTAATAGTTTTGAGGCTGTTACTTTTTCTCATGTCTGTAGGGATGTCGATATGGTCTGTTTCAAAAAAAAAAAAAAAAAACTCTCTTTAGTCACCAAAGCATTATTTTATTGTTTATTTTATATTACATTCAAAACAAAGAGGCTCTTTTTCTTGATTTCAAAACAAACTATTTAAAAGTACTTTTAATTTCAATTTGAATTGACTGAATAATACAACCCAATTAATTGTATAATTCATATATTTGCGAAAAGTTTGTCTCTATTTGGGGAAATGAAAATTTCAGAATACTACCTCCTTTCTAAGATACAGAATTAAATTTTGACTTTTCAAAGTCAATATGAGATATTTATAAATTTAAAATTCTATCAATGTTTTAAAATATAAGATCAAGCTTTCAACTTTTCAAAGTTAATTTGAGATTTTTATAAACTCAAAATTGATGTAATTTATTAACTTTTGAATATAATAAATCTTGTAATAACTAGTACTATTGTTATAGGTTTTAGTTTTCATAATTGTAATGTTTAAAAGTAGATTGCTTCATATCAATTTTGACTTTGAATATATCTTACAATGAACTTAAAGAGACAATATTGATCTTATATTTTAGAACGGAGGGAGTATATCAATTTCTAGTATAATATTTCTGATCCAAAATACACACTACCAATTTTTATGTCAAGTTTTGTCCCCAAGAAAATACTCCGGAAAACTATTCTATGTAATGCCATGATATCAAGTCTCTGTGTATTTTATCACCTAATACCAATTAGACTGCAGCTAATTAGACAGTCTTCGTGATTATTTACTTTGCTAACCATCTGTTTTTCGGTGTCTTGCTACCATATGACTTCAGATTTTTAGGTGAAAACATAACTGAGATTACAAGATATGCAGAGTAGATTAAAACATGTGGACACCATTGCTTTCAGTTTCAGCAAATTGTTTCACATGTTATTCTTAGATTTTTTTTAAAGTCCCACTTTTTTGGGAATACAATAATTTTATAATCAAGTACGCCATTCATTATTACAATATCAAGAACCAATCAAACCTCACTAGTTAGAAGATGAAGAAATAAACTCACAAACAAGCCTCACATAAAGAGAAAATACTGCTTTATATAAAGGAAGAAATAAACTCACAAGAAGTAAGAATCGAACCTGAGACCTGAAGGTCACAAAGATATGTTATGATGAGTTCCCAACAATTACATCTTTTCCCTTCTCCACTCCCTAACACCACCCTACACCCCCTGCCAGAAAAAAATAAAAAAAATCATAGCAAATCAAAGATTTAAGGACACTTGACAAAACTTGCTTTCTGATTGATTGAAGAATTATGGTTAAATAATAATATGGCTTGACTGGCTGTTAAAATGTGTTTTACCCGGTGGTGTTCAATTCTTTGTATATGAATAATGAAATGCTGACCTGTTTGCCTTGGGGTTCGGATGAAGTACAGGGGCTTGGCTTATTGACACTTTCAGCTGCAGTTATTCCTTCTTCCAGCTCTATCGACTGCCAAAGTGCCTCCAGTACCCAGTACCGTGATATGCTCTCCTCCTCAGCTGCAAGTTCTTCTCTTCTTTTTCTCCCTATACCTAGTGGCATTAGCACAAGGAGGGCATAAACCTTGTGTTCAAGCTTTTGGAGCTGACCAGTTTGATGCTGAGGATCCAGAGGAGTGCAAAGCCAAAAGCTCGTTCTTCAACTGGTGGTATTTTGGTTTATGTGTTGGTACTTCGGTGTCGGTCATAGTCCTGAGCTACATACAAGACAACCTAAGTTGGGTTCTAGGATTTGGGATTCCCTGCATTACCATGGGCATCGCACTGGTCATCTATTTACTTGGAACTGTAACATATCGATTTAGCATCAGCAGTGCTGAGAAAAACCCATTTATGAGAATTGGTCAAGTATTTGTTAATGCAACTAGGAATTGGAGAAGTAGTCTTACTGCAATATCTGCTGACGAGGAAGCTTGGGGAACCTTGAATCATCAGGGATCTCAACAATTCAAGTAAGATAAATGTTTGACAAACGGAGAACAATAATGTTCATTAGTTCATGACATAACATCTATCGATAAACACGAGCATCTTTTTACTTTTTTAGGGACCTTGTCTCACAAAAGTTGGAATCAGCTTCTTAGGCTGTACTTATCATTTGATTTTAGTCGATATGTATTTCTGGTAGTGTCAACTGCCAGAGTGAGATACATGATTTGACGTAAGGATTTGCAATGACTATTTCTTTTTGATACAGCTTATTCATCTCATTTAAATTTCTATTACTGGAATTGTACAGGTTTCTTAACAAAGCATTGCTTTCACCTGATGGTTCAAAGGAAGATACAAAGGTTTGTAGCATTGGTGAAGTGGAAGAGGCAAAGGCAATTCTCAGGCTGGTTCCTATATGGGGCTCATGTTTAGTATATGGCATTTTGTTTGCACAGTCACCCACTTTATTTACCAAGCAAGGAGTTACCATGAACAGATCTGTGGGCTCAAGCTTTCAGATCCCACCTGCTGCACTACAATCTTTTATTGGTGTTGGCATTCTTACCTTTATACCCATCTATGACCGCATTCTGGTTCCCATCTTAAGAGTTATAACTGGGAAATCCTCGGGCATAACAATGCTTCAAAGAATGGGAGTTGGAATGCTTCTGTCCATCCTTTCTATGGTAATTGCAGCTCTAGTTGAGAGAAAACGGCTTCAAACTGCATTGGATTATGGGCTAGTTGATAAGCCAGATGTACCAATTCCGATGAGCATCTGGTGGTTGGTACCTCAGTATGTATTGTTTGGAATTGCTGATGTATTCACAATCGTTGGTCTGCAAGAGTTTTTCTATGATCAGTTTCCAAGTGAATTGAAAAGTATAGGTCTCTCTCTCTTCCTCAGTGTATTAGGTGTTGGGAGCTTCTTGAGCAGCTTTCTCATCTCAGTTATTGAGAAAACCACAGGAGGAGATGGACAAGACGGTTGGTTTTCAAATAACTTGAATCGTGCACATCTTGATTACTTTTATTGGCTACTTGCTGGACTTAGTGCAGTGGCATTGGCAGTGTACTTGTATTTTGCGAGATCTTACATTTATAATAGAGGACATTGTAATACCCGTGAATTTTAAATAAATAATATTTATATTGAGAATAGTGATTGTTTGAATATAAATATATATAGTGGTGACATGAGTTGTGGTAATTAATTTAATTGAATAAACATATGATAATTGAGTAATGTGGCAGAAGTGATGAGAAGCTTAATTTAAGTTTATGAAATCATGCCTAGTGTGGCAAAGTGGTGAAATGAGAAAGTTACTGATTATGAAATGAATGAAATTAATTAGTACTAGTAGGGAGTAAATAATTACATAATGTGATAGACTAATTTCTATTATTATTCATTAATTATTGTGAGCAAAAGCAAGTAAGGTGTAGTTCTATATAATAAGGTTTCTTCATTCAATATAAAATGAGGTATGACATTAAAATGTGAACAATTATTATATAAAACTATATGATAAAAGTAAGCTTTAAATTATGTAATTTGCTGAGTTGTATGGAAGAGCCTTTTGTGACATCATGATGTGTGGTAGAGCAATTAAATGTATATTTTAAACATATGAGAGAAATTAAATTTGAATAAATAAATATTTATTATTAAATGTTTATTTTAATATGTAGAATTGGAATAATAAGTTTTGTGGAAAATAATGGGGTATTGATACCCAACTAAATTATATTCTAGTCCAATGTAGATATTCTTTAAATTGACCCGGTTTACATGAATTATATGATTATGTGTACTTGTACTCTTAACTTACCACAATGTAATAATATCAACTCATTAAAATTCATTTGTGAGCCAAAAGGGAATTAACCTTAGTGCAACTAGTGACCATTTTAACTAATATAATAAGCTAAATAGCCTTGTCCCAAAATCATAGTCCCATCCTAAGTCTCAGTCATGTTTTATCAAAAGCCTATGGCTCTATGTTGCTGAAAATCAAGATGGAGATTATGGCTATGGGAATGGAAGAAGATGGAGTTGGTGAAGCTTTTCACCAACTTTTTGTAACACAATGGTTTCTTCTATCTGCCATTGATACAATCCTTAGGGAAAAGCCCCAATTGGATAATAATCTCATCTCAAATTTGAGTTGTTGATTTCTTTGTGAGGTTCTAATTGGAGTGTGAGAATTGTTGAGGAAGCTGGAAATTGAAGCAAGAGTTAGCATTTCAACATCAAGAAGGTAATGCCCATTTACATGTTCTTAAGTTCAAGTTTTGCAAGTTCTTAGGAATATGGTAGAATACTTGTTATTTGAGTCGAAAATTTGATGGTTGAAGTATGATGTAATCTGAAAATTGATGATAGACGTTGTTAATATGGTCGAATACGAAATCAACGAAAGTTAAACGGAGTATTTTGGTCAAGAAACAAATCTGTGATGAAGAGAATCACTAAATATGTTAAACTTTGGAGAAATGACATAAACTTTGAATTGATTCTTGAATTTGGTTATTTACGTGATTTGAATTGTTAGAATCATGTTAGGGATGTTTGGTAGTAAGTTTATGGAGTTTATATCAATTGGGCAACCTTAAATTACTGTCTGTATGAAAAATTGGGGTGTTGGTTCGCAGCAGGGGAGTTAGGAGCTTAACTGCAGTGGCCAAGTATGGGCATGCCGACCTGACAGTAGCATAAAAGTTCCGCCCCGGCGGGGGTTGGGCAGTGAATTAGATTTCTATTTTTTTTATTGTTCAACACAAGAAATCTTAATTTAACCTAATTTAACTCAAGGAACATAAATAATCTTTAAACATGTATCAATACGTATGATAAGATGTTCTAGTGGGTTGGGAGTTCGCGGAGGAGTT
The DNA here is from genome assembly GCA_016801055.1 of Panax notoginseng. Taxonomy (NCBI): domain Eukaryota; kingdom Viridiplantae; phylum Streptophyta; class Magnoliopsida; order Apiales; family Araliaceae; genus Panax; species Panax notoginseng. Next base: position 146,002,330 of record CM029016.1, on the reverse strand, counting down.
AGATAGGAGTCGGGAAAGGAGAACCAGTTTGAAGGAGCGGTCATAATCCCCGAAGACTGAAGCTGTTTCCGAAGAGCTGGATTTGATTGACTTCGGAAGATGACTACGGATTCGGAGATGGCGTCTTGACTTCGGAAGATGACTTCGGATTCGGAGATGGCGTTTTGACTTCAGGAGATGACTTTGGATTTGGAGATGGCGTCTTGACTTCGGGAGATGACTTCGGATTCAGAGATGGCGTCTTGGCTTCAGGAGATGTCTTCGGGTTCGGAGATAGCGTCATGGCTTTGGAAAAGGTTGGATTAAATAATAAATATTATTAACTAGATATAAACTACTCAAGCATGAACTAAAATGAGTTTCTAAGTAGAGTTATACTAGCTACGTGCAAATAAACCTAATACATGTAAGCATGCGTAGAAAAGTTTGTTTAGCATTGTTATGTGGTTTAATGAATGCTATGGTTAATCTTTGACACAATGAACTTTCTTAACTTGTAAAATAGAAATTTTATGAGTAAAACTAACAAATGTTGAAAGTTAATAGAAAAGACCACACCTAGTTTAAGAGTTCCTTAACATGTATGTGTGAAACGACTTAAACTAGAATACGTGACTTAAGTAATATTTCATGAATACAAACATGAGATAAGTATATGGGACTAAAATTTTCTAAAATGTTTTTAAGGTTTTCAAAAGTAAGAACAATGTGGATTATACATCTATGAGTTTTAATGTGTATAGAATACATCGATAGAAATATGTGTGATAAATGCATGTTGATATATATGTTAAAGTGTGTGTGACTAATGAATACCTATACATACATAAATAGGATAATATAGTTCATTGAGGTGATTTATGCTATAAGTGGTAATCAACGCAAAAGACAAGTCTCTCACCTTAAACTTCCTACATTATTGCAAGTTCCCTAACAATCATTCTTAGAATTGAATCTAATTATCTAGACCTTGTTTCTTATTGTGAAACTAAGAATTATTGTTATATCAAACATACTTATATTGAACAAATATCTATATTCGTATGATTATTATTCTTAATCGGGAATTGATCTTTATATCTTGATTTATGTTACGAGAATTGAATCATTGATCCTAAAGGTTGTCTAAGCTATTTGATTCGGATAGACTAATATCATGTATTAGAAAGCTAATCCAAACCAATTGACTTAGTGCGAACTCTTATAAATCTAATGAGATGAGCAACCTTCATCGAAGGGGAAATTATATAATTGTCGGGAAACTGACATGCGCACATACTAATATGTTTAAATGTTATGCATAGCGTAAGGTACTTTAGACTAATAACCTGTTGTACTCGTTTATATTGGATTTTCAGTAAAATACTGTTAATTCTAGTAAGAGTTCTGAGTCCTTAGTGACTGCTCAGTGTTCATTCTTATTGAACCTTGAAATGATTAAACCTTTGAATCTTGTCGATATCCTTCAGTTGATAGCGACACTTATTGAGAACTATTGATACTTCTTGTTATTCTTGAACTATCATGTAATGTTATACCTTTGAGATTCAAACTTTATAACTGTTTATTTTTATTGCTATATTACTTGCTGGGCAAACTTGTTGCTCATTCTTACTTCCCTAAAAATATTACAGTTAAGGCAGAGCAAGGCGGTACTTCAGGAAAAGACAAAGGAAAGGGCAAGGCTACATAATAGCTTAGTCCTTTATCCGTAGGAGAACTATTGTTATTATTATGATTATAATAATGTATTAAGGGATGATTAATTTATGTTTAAGTTTAATTACTGGCATGTTGTAGTAACGGTCATGAGACCTAGGGACCCGAATATTTATATTATATCAATGTAAATTATTCTACTATTCTGTTGTTGATGATTTTAGTATGATATTAGAATTTGTACGTGATGCACCGAATTCGAGATATGAGTGTCTGAATTTGGGGGCGTCACAGACATAATGTCTGAGATCTTGATTACTTTATTATATGTTTCAGGTTTACGTGCTTCTAATGTTCTTGCAGTGTCGGTCCATATGTTGCTCTCAATTGTAATATTGTATGTACTTTTCTGGTAACTCTATACGTTTATCTCTTATTCTTATTCTACTGCTTTATAACTCTTTGTTTAAATCAATGTATATTACTAGTGGAAGAATAATATGATCAATGTAGAAACATATTTACACAAAAACGAAAATTTAATCGTACCTCTTGAAGCGTGACATAACTTTTTGGTGTGGAAAGCTTTCTGCAATTGAATTTCCTTTGGAACTCAATGGCGTCTCCAAACTACAATACGAAAATGGAACTCAAATTCACGATTCGTAACAGTTAGGCTTAGATCTGTATTGGGAGAGGTCATTGATATAAGTTTTTAGGGTTTTGGGTCAACTGACTAATCTTGATGCAACTGAGGAAAGGAGACGCGAGTCTTGTAGGTAGAAGTAGTTGAACCACTTCATTATAATCTCTCCAACTCTCCAACTCTCAGTTACGTAAATATTTAGTCAATCTCATAAGATGACTAATAAACCAAATGGGTTGGACCCTCCATGGGCGCCCCATTTGGATATCCAAAATCCAACATCTCCCACTAGCCCATTGCGGGGACGACTTAATCCTCATATCTGTCAAAACCAGCTCAAACTAAAATATGTAAACTTTTAACTATCGAACCGTGATGCCGCTGAGTTCACCTGCAATGTGGGAGCTCTATATCAAACCCGTTAGGGCCAACATAGAGATATCTACCCTTCTAAAGAAAAACAATGCGGGAGCTCTCACGCCAAACTCAATTAGTTCGTGTAGAGGCTACAACCCATAAACTTAGAGTACCCCAGACACATTTGAATTTTTATTAAGTCAAGTATCTCTAAACCCTCAGAGAGCCTTACTTAACCACCTTTGGGCTCAAGTCCATTTTGTATCTCACTTATTACTATATCGTTATCAAAACGCCATAGTTATTGATAATAAGTGCAGAACGGGGTGAAATTAAATTGTCTTCCCTTCGCCCTAATACTACCCAGAAATGAATCAACTGCTTTTCCAGAATCAGTCCTTATAATCTCATCAATTCTGACCTTAGGAATTGAAACCAAAGTAGCAACATTAATCCATGTCTTTTTAGTATAGTCAAAGATCACAAAGAGCACTTGATGTAGGATCAAAAACTTGTCCTACAGGACTCACACGGTGAGGAAACAGTGATTCATTCTCTCACCTCCTTTATATGGTCGCTAAGCACATGAAACCCTTTAACAATATACTATTCTATAGTCTTGTTGTGCGGACCTTAGTATAGCCACTCCCAGAGTGCTTAACTGGAACATTTCAAATTTCTCGCTTATTAAAGCACCACATTTGAAATTTCGCATTCGGTTATCATGTCATGGAAGACAATCTCATCTACATGGGCATATGTCCTGTGGTCATGCCGTACAGATCTTATTTCAGTCGCTTCATAAGCGCCTAATTGGAATTTCTAGATTACTCGCTTTCCCAAGCGCCAATCCTAAAACTTCGCATTTGGTTATCAGTACAGGTTAATATAGATGGTGGGGCATACTATCTTTGGTTAATCCAAGTTAACCTCATCTTGACTCATGCCAAGGTGACATCATCTTCATTTTGCTCATTTCTATGCATCAATTGATTGCTTGCTATCTAAAGTATCAACAAGTCGCTACTCAAAGAGCCAATAAATGAATTGTCTCAACCTTTCTCACTTTTCAAAGCGCCAAGGGTGATTGCTCGTATGAGTGAGCCAATCAACCTGTTAACATATATTTAGTGTATGTATATCCAACATGCATAATAACTGTGTGAACTACTAATATTTATCATATGCGCTAAAAGAACATAATCATAAGTGGGAACAAATTAATCTCGCATAAATGATAAATATCTCGAAACAATAATGAATATCTCAAATATAAGCCAAATAATGAGTGATATCCAAAAAAAATAAAGTACATCAAACCCTATGAAGCCCTAATAAATTAAAATGCCTACAAAAGGCATCTGTCGACGTTGGGAAAAGCTTCCTTTTTGGGATTCCTCTTTTATTCTTTCTACCCTTTATGTTCTCTATATGTGTCTTTAGATTTACTTGAAAGGGTGAGTTTGACAAAAGAGTCCGACACAAAATTTTGACGATTTGAAAATTCAAAGTCGCCAGTTGGTAGTAATGAAATGGTTGTACCAACTCAACTGAATTTGAAAAATTTTGCAAAAAGGCCCAATTATTGGACTCTATTTAACAGGCCTTGGAAACCGAGATTCATAGAGTTCATGGGCTTGATTAAGCTGGGGGAAGGTGTTAGGTGTTAGAGTTTATGCCCTAGAGGCCAATTATTTGATATAATTGCTTAACATTTTGATATTATATTTGATTAAATAAATAAATGATTTTATTATTGTTTTATTTACTGCGTAATATAATTGTTAACATAATAAAATTTCTTAGAATAGTGATACAAATTATATAGTTTCAAGTATGTGACTTGAACATGAGATTATATAATTACAATTAGTATTATTGTTCTTAAATGTCCCTAGTCGAGTATCATTGTTGATGGGACAACAATGATGCATTAAGACTAGTATGTTGATTGACTGATGACCAAATCTCATTGGTTATAAATATATGAGATATTAAGTCAATGCATAGGTACATGTTAGAGAACGATGTACTGGACAAACCCACCATGAGAATTCTATATGGAGCATTATGCGAAGTGTCATTAGCAATTCTCATAGAGACAATGATGTAATGGTCCTCCGACCTGAAATCACTATATTACTACACGAGAATTTATGTACTTTGATATCATCAAATGTCACCTTTAATAGGGTGTAAGACCCCAATTTTTATAAATAAAGATGAATTTTCTATAAATATCATTTTTGAATATTATGGAGTTAATTTGATATAATGTTATAGTTGTGGGTAATATTTATAAATTTTACAAAGCAAGCAAGTTGTTATAAAATATTCGTTTGGTCGGAGAATATTCTTTTTGTCGGGGAATATTCGTACGACGGCACAATCATTGGTGGACCCCACAACGGAATTATTGTCGGATTGAGAAAACGACAAAAATATTTTATTAAAAATAACGGCGGAAGTTTTACCATTGTTACTGTTGAACTACTCGGTAGTAAAAGTACAGTAATACGTGTGGTTGCATAGTAGCACACGGTATTGATTATTAATGCTTATGTGAGAAGACACTCAGTTTGATTCCATTATTGTCAGTTAATAATATGAATTATTTAGCGATAATGACGTTTTGTTTTATTCGTATTATTAACGTAATAAAACAGAAACATCTTTTTATATAAAACAAAATACTTTATTAAAGTTATTCTATAAATAGAATATATTATATTTTATTTAAAAGATTTTTCTTTAAATATGGACCGTCAGATTAAAGTAATCAATCTGGACCGTTCATGGATTAGTTACTATGCATTCTATTTTTCTATAAATAGCAGCTCATTCCTTCATTATTTCTTACGAATTCACTGAACTCTAAAGAGAGAAACTATAGAGAGAAACTATAGAGAAAGAGAAGAAGAGTATTCTGCTATTTAACTACTTCCTTATTTCAGCTCGTCTTTAAAACGGTAAGGGGTGTTATTCTTTCTTATTCATGAAGAGAACTGTTGTTATTCCATTTCTTATTATTCTGTTGGAATAACCTGTATACGCGGATATACCCTATACTTGGTGACATTCTTCTATTATTCTGTTGGAACATCCTGTCTGTGTGTTTTACACCGGACCTGGTTCCGTTTATTATTCTGTTGGAACATCCTGTCTGTGTGTTTTACACCGGACCTGGTTCCGTTTTATTATTATTCTGTTGGAATATCCTGTCTGTGTGTTTTACACCGGACCTGGTTCCATTATTTATTATTCTGTCGGAATATCCTGTCTGTGCGTTTACGCCGGACCTGGTTCCATTATTTATTATTCTATTGGAATAACCTGTCTGTGCGGTCTATCGCATGCATGGTGATTTCTTTTGTTATTCCATTCTTTATTGTACTCAGTTGGTTAAGTTTTGACTTCTATACTCCATGAAATTTGTGGAATATCCTTGATAATTGCGTTTCATCCAGTATCTTTTCATGAAAATATTCTTCTAAGTATTCTTGAATTTTACTCCACAATGCAGTATCATGTTGACAATTTGGACGTTGTTAATTCCTGGATAAATTAATTCTTGAACTTGTTTTATTGAATTCTTATATCATTGTCATCATCCTCATGTTTATAAAATGTTGAAAGTCATCTGTGGCCTGTAGTGCATAGATGGACTTGGTATGATTATGACCAGGGATTATTCGGTATAATCATGACCGTAATGTTACAAATGATGTGGTAAAAGTCCTCATTGGCCCGTAGTGCATTGATGGACAGTTGTTGGCATGATCATGACCATTAATGAATACACGAATATCCTTGGCCGTAGTGCAGGGGTGATTCGATGATGTGGATTATTTTATTAAGCTGAGTCTCAGCGATCACAGTGTTGAAAAATCTTTTAAATCATAAAAGATAGTAGAGTTTATTTTCTACTTGACTCTTTTAATGGATTGCTTGTTCCGCTACAGTTAAACTTGATGTCTATTATATTTTATCAGTTTAACATTGTTGAAGGCTAATGATAATTTATTCTGCATTATCTTAGTCATAATATTTCTTACTGGGCTAGTTGAGCTCACCCTTTCTTTCACTGTTCTCTTCAGGAAATGAGAACGTAGCTGGGGCAAGTCGGGGAACGGAGTGATGGTCCGAATGATAGTATTAGTTAGTAGTCCTCACTATTCTATGTAATGGTGTGTTAATAAATGTAATGAGGACTCCTTTTGAGTATGAATACTCTCTAGAAGATAATATTTGTATTCAAACTCACAGTTTATGTTTTGTCGTATTGTACACGACAGTTGTATTAGTAAGTTGTATTTGTATTCTGTACTATGTATCTGACGACCCAAGATGGGTGATGTATACCTAATTTTGGGGGCGTCACAGTTGGTATCAGAGCTTAGGGATATGATCCCTGGCTAAGATGTGAGAATAGAACTAGGAGGGGAGAGACGGGGAATTCCTTCGCTAGTATGACCTACCTAAGTTTATTTGCATGGTATTTAATTGGTCGGTCATAATATAAGGATAATATATGACATATCAATTAACTTTATTTTGTGGCAGTATCTGAAAATGGCATCTGAGAATGTTGAGAATAGCAATGGAGCACAGACGATTATTGATTCACCACATATCAATAATCAGGATAATGTGCATCAGGAAGGTGACAATCCTCATGCAAACAACAACACTGACCAGATGATGAATGATGGAATGTTCAGAAGTTTTATGCAATTCATGCAACAACAGGTGAAAGCGGCTCCTGTCCACAACGTAGGTGGAAATACTGGAAACTCTCAGGCGGTCACCGCTAAACAGTTTAAGGAGCTGGGACCACCGGAGTTTAAGGGAGAACCCAAACCACTTGTAGCTGAAACATGGATAAAGCAGATCACCAAGATATTTGATGTCTTGGGTTGTTCCGAGGAGCAAAAGGTTCCCTTTGCCGCCTTTATGTTGCGAGGAGAGGCAGATTACTGGTGGGAATCGATAAAGCGTACTCAACCTGCCGCACTGAAGATGTCTTGGGAGAAGTTCCAAGAGCTGTTTAACGACAAATACTTTCCCGAGAGTATTCGTCACATGAAGGAGGTGGAGTTCATCAAATTGGAGCAGAATAATATGACCGTGTCGCAGTACGAGGCAAAATTTGCGGAGTTATCCCGGTTTGCGTCCCACCTGGTGGATAATGAAGAAAGAATGACGCGGATGTTTTTAAGAGGTTTGAAGCCGGAGATACGTCAACATCTTGTTTCTCATAAACTGTGTTTGTATTCAGATGTTGTAAATAGGGCTCAGTTGGTGGAGCGCGATAACGAGACAACGCAACCAAAAGAGAGCAGCCGGCAAAATGATAATACCAGTGAGAGCAGTCATCGAAGCGGTGACAACAAGCGTGGAGGGAATCAACAGGCCAGAAATGGTAACCACTTCGGTGGTAATCAGGGCCAAAACAATAAGAATGGGCATTTCAAGAAGAGGAGATTCAACAATGATGGAAAGACGTCAGCACCAGCACCTGTCGTTAAGGAAGGAGAACGACCACCTATCATATGTTTCAAATGCGGAGGGGAGGGGCACATCAGTCCAAACTGCGCGATGCCGTCCAAAGCATGTTATAATTGTGGAAGAGAAGGTCATTTAGCCCGATTTTGTCGTTTACCGAAGACAAATTCAGCTAGGATGGAGGCACCAAAGGCCGTCCCAGAAAAGTCAAAACCGGTTGTGCAAGGGAGAGCGTTTGTTGTGAACTCCCAGAGAGCAAGGAACCCGAATGAGGTCATCACGGGTAAGCTTATCATAAACTCTAACGAAGTCTATACTTTATTTGATACCGGTTCTACCCATTCTTTTATTTCTCCTACTTGCGCTCATCGATTAAATTTGATTCCGGAGAAATTAGACTTTGACTTAGCAGTTGAAACTCCATTGGGAGAAACCTTCATTACATCCACGGTTTATAAGTCTTGTTTGGTTCAAGTTGGTACCCACACATTACCTGTCGATCTGATTTCATTAAAAATACTTGCATTTGACGTGATTCTAGGGATTGATTGGTTAACTACTCATCATGCAAAAATTGATTGTTTTCGTAAGGTTGTTAGCTTTCATATTCCTAATCGACCTATTATGCGAATTCAAGCAACCAAACCATTAAAATCAATCGCTGTCATCTCAAGCCATAAAGCTATTCGTTTATTGAAAAACGGATGTCAAGCTTTCTTAGCTCATGTCACAGATCTAAACAAAAATACGTCAGTTTTGAATGATATTTCTATTGTTAATAAATTCCCTGACGTATTCCCTGAAGAACTTCCTGGCCTACCCCCAGAGCGTGAAATTGAATTTTGTATCGACCTTGAACCCGGTACAAAACCCATTTCCAAAGCCCCATATCGAATGGCTCCTATTGAACTTCAGGAGTTAAAGACCCAACTGCAGGAATTGTTAGACATTGGTTTTATTCGTCCTAGTACTTCTCCTTGGGGTGCTCCTGTTCTGTTCGTGAAGAAGAAAGATGGGAGTATGCGACTTTGTATTGATTATCGGGAGTTGAATCATGTCACCATCAAAAATAGGTACCCATTGCCACGTATTGATGACCTGTTTGACCAGTTGCAAGGAGCACAATTCTTTTCAAAGATCGATCTTCGTTCTGGATATCATCAGCTGAAGGTTAGAACTGAGGATATTCCAAAGACGGCTTTTAGAACTCGGTACGGGCATTATGAATTCCTAGTCATGTCCTTTGGATTGACTAATGCTCCTGCTGCCTTCATGGATATGATGAACCGGGTATTCAAGGAATATTTGGATCACTTTGTGGTCGTCTTTATTGATGACATCCTTATTTATTCCAAAAGCCGTGAAGATCATGAGCAACACTTGAGGCTGGTACTCCAAAAGCTTCGTGAATACAAACTTTATGCCAAGTTGAAGAAATGCGAGTTCTGGCTGGAAGAGGTAGCATTCCTTGGGCACGTAGTATCAAGTCGTGGAATATCTGTTGACCCGGCAAAGATTGAAGCTATTCAAAGCTGGGAGCAACCTAAATCAGTGACCGAGGTACGTAGCTTTCTTGGTTTAGCTGGTTATTATCGGAGATTCGTGGAAGGATTTTCTCGAATCGCTACTCCATTAACTCAGCTGACTCGGAAAGATACAAAGTTTGGTTGGAGCGAAGAATGTGAGCAGAGTTTTCAAGAACTCAAGAGGAGACTCATTTCAGCACCTGTTCTAACAATACCATCTGGCTCGGAGGGATTTGTCATCTACAGTGATGCTTCGAGCAAAGGGTTGGGATGCGTTCTCATGCAACATGGAAAAGTCATAGCCTATGCATCAAGACAACTCAAGGAATATGAGAGGAATTATCCTACTCATGATCTAGAGTTGGCAGCTGTTGTCTTTGCACTTAAAATTTGGAGGCATTACTTGTATGGGGAGAAGGTGGAGATCTTTACGGATCATAAAAGCCTCAAATATTTCTTCACTCAAAAGGAACTCAACATGCGACAACGACGTTGGCTTGAACTGTTGAAAGATTATGATCATACCATTCAATACCATCCTGGAAAAGCGAACGTGGTAGCTGACGCATTGAGTAGAAGATCATATGCGGGTACAAGTGCAATATTAACAACGCAAAGGCCCATTTTGTGTGACTTGCAAAGGATGGAGATAGAGTTAAAGACTCCAGGGACCCATGTGATGATGGCGAATATACGAGTAGAACCGACTTTAATCGATAAAGTTAAAGCTGCTCAAGCTACAGACCTGGAGCTGATGCGTATGAGGAAGAAAGTGCAAGAAGGTGCTATGCCGGAAGCAAGAATCGATGAAGAAGGAATACTTCGAGTCAACTCCAGACTTTGTGTTCCTAACAACCCTGATTTAAAGTATGAAATCATGATGGAGGCGCACAACACACCGTTTGCAATCCATCCTGGAAGTACCAAAATGTATCATGATCTTCGTCATACATTTTGGTGGAGCAATATGAAGAGAGAGATAGCGTTGTTTATCTCAAGGTGTCTAACTTGTCAACGAGTCAAAGCGGAGCATCAAGTACCAAAAGGTCCATTGCAACCACTTGAAATTCCAGAATGGAAGTGGGAGCACATTACCATGGATTTCGTTACCGGTCTTCCTAGGGTTTCTCAAGGTATTGATGCGATTTGGGTCATTGTTGATAGATTGACCAAGTCTGCTCATTTCTTACCGATACGAGAAACTTATACACTTGAACGTCTTGCTCGTATGTACATAAACGAGATTGTAAGACTGCATGGTATGCCAGTATCCATAGTTTCTGACCGAGACCCAAGATTCACTTCACGATTTTGGGTTAGTTTACAAAAAGCTATGGGCACGGATTTACGATTTAGTTCAGCATATCATCCTCAGACGGACGGACAATCAGAGAGGACTATTCAAACTCTTGAAGATCTATTAAGACTCTGTGTCTTTGACTTCAAGGAAGTTGGGACAAGTTCTTACCATTGGTGGAGTTTTCCTACAACAACAGTTATCAAGCAAGTATTGGCATGGCTCCATTCGAAGCATTGTATGGAAGAAAATGTCGTTCTCCAGTATGCTGGGATGAGGTGGGCGAAGCAACGTTGTTGGGACCGGAGTTGGTACGTATGACTACAGAAAAGATTCAAACGATCCGACAACGTATAAAAACCTCACAAGATCGACAAAAGAGTTATGCTGATCTTCATCGAAAGGACGTGGAATTTGATGTAGGAGATCATGTGTTCTTACGTGTTGCTCCATGGAAAGGAGTTACGAGATTTGGAAAGAGAGGAAAGCTCAATCCTCGATTCATCGGTCCATTTTTAATCCTCGATCGAGTAGGAACTGTGGCTTATAGACTCGCTTTACCGCCAAGTATGTCTCGTGTTCATAACGTTTTTCACATATCCATGTTACGCAAATATGTGGAAGACCCGAACCACATTATTGAGTTAGAACCGGACGAAATAGCGGAGGATTTGACGTATGAAGAAGTTCCTGTTCAAATCTTGGATAAGAAGGAACATATTCTACGCTCCAAGGTTATACCTCAAGTCAAAGTTTTGTGGAGAAACCACGATGTTGAGGAAATGACTTGGGAGTTAGAATCTGAAATGAAATCAAGGTATCCTTACCTCTTCGACATACCAGGTACGTACCCTAATTTCGAGGGCGAAATTTCATAAGAAGGGGAGGTTGTAAGACCCCAACTTTTATAAATAAAGATGAATTTTCTATAAATATCATTTTTGAATATTATGGAGTTAATTTGATATAATGTTATAGTTGTGGGTAATATTTATAAATTTTGCAAAGTAAGCAAGTTGTTATAAAATATTCGTTTGGTCGGAGAATATTCTTTTTGTCGGGGAATATTCGTACGACGGCACAATCATTGGTGGACCCCACAACGGAATTATTGTCGGATTGAGAAAACGACAAAAATATTTTATTAAAAATAACGGCGGAAGTTTTACCATTGTTACTGTTGAACTACTCGGTAGTAAAAGTACAGTAATACGTGTGGTTGCATAGTAGCACACGGTATTGATTATTAATGCTTATGTGAGAAGTCACTCAGTTTGATTCAATTATTGTCAGTTAATAATATGAATTATTTAGCGATAATGACGTTTTGTTTTATTCGTATTATTAACGTAATAAAACAGAAACATCTTTTTATATAAAACAAAATACTTTATTAAAGTTATTCTATAAATAGAATATATTATATTTTATTTAAAAGATTTTTCTTTAAATATGGACCGTCAGATTAAAGTAATCAATCTGGACCGTTCATGGATTAGTTACTATGCATTCTATTTTTCTATAAATAGCAGCTCATTCCTTCATTATTTCTTACGAATTCACTGAACTCTAGAGAGAGAAACTATAGAGAGAAACTATAGAGAGAGAGAAGAAGAGTATTCTGCTACTTAACTACTTCCTTATTTCAGCTCTTCTTTAAAACGGTAAGGGGTGTTATTCTTTCTTATTCATGAAGAGAACTGTTGTTATTCCATTTCTTATTATTCTGTTGGAATAACCTGTATACGCGGTCTACCCTATACTTGGTGACATTCTTCTATTATTCTGTTGGAACATCCTGTCTGTGTGTTTTACACCGGACCTGGTTCCGTTTATTATTCTGTTGGAACATCCTGTCTGTGTGTTTTACACCGGACCTGGTTCCGTTTTATTATTATTCTGTTGGAATATCCTGTCTGTGTGTTTTACACCGGACCTGGTTCCATTATTTATTATTCTGTCGGAATATCCTGTCTGTGCGTTTACGCCGGACCTGGTTCCATTATTTATTATTCTGTTGGAATAACCTGTCTGTGCGGTCTATCGCATGCATGGTGATTTCTTTTGTTATTCCATTCTTTATTGTACTCAGTTGGTTAAGTTTTGACTTCTATACTCCATGAAATTTGTGGAATATCCTTGATAATTGCGTTTCATCCAGTATCTTTTCATGAAAATATTCTTCTAAGCATTCTTGAATTTTACTCCACAATGCAGTATCATGTTGACAATTTGGACGTTGTTAATTCCTGGATAAATTAATTCTTGAACTTGTTTTATTGAATTCTTATATCATTGTCATCATCCTCATGTTTATAAAATGTTGAAAGTCATCTGTGGCCTGTAGTGCATAGATGGACTTGGTATGATTATGACCAGGGATTATTCGGTATAATCATGACCGTAATGTTACAAATGATGTGGTAAAAGTCCTCATTGGCCCGTAGTGCATTGATGGACAGTTGTTGGCATGATCATGACCATTAATGAATACACGAATATCCTTGGCCGTAGTGCAGGGGTGATTCGATGATGTGGATTATTTTATTAAGCTGAGTCTCAGCGATCACAGTGTTGAAAAATCTTTTAAATCATAAAAGATAGTAGAGTTTATTTTCTACTTGACTCTTTTAATGGATTGCTTGTTCCGCTACAGTTAAACTTGATGTCTATTATATTTTATCAGTTTAACATTGTTGAAGGCTAATGATAATTTATTCTGCATTATCTTAGTCATAATATTTCTTACTGGGCTAGTTGAGCTCACCCTTTCTTTCACTGTTCTCTTCAGGAAATGAGAACGTAGCTGGGGCAAGTCGGGGAACGGAGTGATGGTCCGAATGATAGTATTAGTTAGTAGTCCTCACTATTCTATGTAATGGTGTGTTAATAAATGTAATGAGGACTCCTTTTGAGTATGAATACTCTCTAGAAGATAATATTTGTATTCAAACTCACAGTTTATGTTTTGTCGTATTGTACACGACAGTTGTATTAGTAAGTTGTATTTGTATTCTGTACTATGTATCTGACGACCCAAGATGGGTGATGTATACCTAATTTTGGGGGCGTCACATAGGGTGGACTATAAAGGTGATTATTGGGTACATCATGAATCGTGTGAGGAATATGAGTGATCTAGATGGAATTTAACCATCCTATATATTAGGAGGCCTCTTGATTGAGTAGGACTATGAAATGCATGGCCATGCTCAAATAATGATTTGTTTCATATAGTCCACTCATTGATCAAGAAAAACTCAGATTAAATTATGAAGAGTATTACACATTCCATGACTCGAGTTTAATCTTGGATATTAAGGTTAAAATGATTAAATTACATTGAAACATTGGTCACGAAAAGGTTGTATCGAATCATCGATCTTATTATTACTTGGGTAGCAGTGATGCATTACTAGATGCCGCTCACCGTTTATAACTTTATTATATGATTTTAAGGTTATTGCCAACGTAATAATAACCTATAGGGTCACACACAAAGAGCATAATTAAAAGGAAATTAATTTAAATTGTAAAGATTTAAATATGTCAATATGATTGATATAATTTTAAATTACGAATTTAAATTAATAGGATAATTTATATATAGGTATATTAATTAAGTAAGACTTAATTAAGATATATATAAATTCGGATTTTAATAACATTAGGTTTTGATTAATTCCTCCTAACTGCTATATATATGATGTATATAGTCACTTTAGGTTTTACGTCAAAACAAAAAAACCCTAGCCGCTCTTAGAGAGAGACTAGAGAAAAACAGTTTAAAAATCCTCATCCTTGGTGGCTAGTACCGCGTTTCCTTCTTCTGCAGATCGTAGGACGATTCGTGTGGAGCGTTCCTGTGGATACTGTAGAGACGCAGTCCGTTTGAATTGCGTTGGAGATTCGACTGCATCGATTCTAGCTTTTATAATCGGTATAATTTCTTACCACTGAATTAATTGTTTTTCGCATGGATCCTGTTTTAGGGTTTCGAAATTGCTTTAAATTTTAATTTCCGCTGTGCGTTTCTGTATCGAAACCCTAACATTAGGCACCCCCTGACTTCCGTGAAAATACGGTTACCACATCTTTTCAATTCCCTAATTATTTGAAGAGTGTGTATGTGCAGTTAATTGGGCCTTAGTGCATTATTTGGTAGTAGTGCTGTGCCTCGTTTGCACATATATACAAAGGGTTTGACTTGTATTAAAGTTCAATTTTATTATAAGGCATGTAAAATGATATTTTGAAAACATGCTTTCAAACCCTTATGCTCACATAGTAATTGAGGCCTTTGATATTTCTATTTTATTTTGTATTCGGCTTGTTTTGATTTTATTCTCGAGATGCGAAGTATCTTTGACAAAATAATATACATACAAGTGTCAAGCTCTTTATGGGCATGAAAGCCATCAAAGTAACTCGAACACCTTATCTAGGATTTGCAAGCTGGTTGTACAACGGAAAAAGGTTCATTATGGGAACTAGATCTAGATCTGTCAGCTGGATCTTAAATCTCGTAGTTCCTAGGCTCACATAATGTCACATGGATAGCCAACATAGCAAATATAATAAAATAAAATAGATACTTAATCTAAACGTTTCAAAACAAAGGATTTATCAGTTAAATTTTTGTATGCGCATAGCCAAGCTTCCCGTTTTCTCTAGATACAGATCTAGGGACGCGTGGTTACTTAATATTTACAAAAACTAAAAAGAAAACTAGATTTAAATAAATCTTAGCCGTTCTAGCTTAACGGTTCTAGTTTTACAACTTTTGAGTCGGTTAAAAGTTAGATATGATTAGATTTATATAAATCTAGTCCACAAACATTAATATCACATCTTTACATTGAATAAACAGTTAAAGCAGATATTTTAATCACAGTCAAATATCAACATATATATATATATATATATATATATATATATATATATATATATATATATATATATATATATATATATGGGAAATGATCCATAGCAAGTATTTGCTATGGATCCAAATTGGGCAAATAGCATCTTAGTCGTCCATTCCATAAATTAAGGATCCAGATTATAAAAAAAAACTCGCCTTACGCCAGACGATCTAGCGTATGATCAAAAAAATTAAGATGTCATACGCCAGACCAACTAGCGTATGGTGTATGGAATAAAATTCGGACTAAATTGCCCCAATTCGTATGCAATTTCTGAAGCACCCTCTTCCTCATTCTCTGTTGGGTCTCATCTTCCAGCCGAAGATTGAGAACTCGAGCAACTTCAGATTCCTCCCCCTCCTTTAGATCCCTACAAGACCCATCTCCCCACCTTAGAACCAAATGACTTTGATCGCGAAATTTGCCAGAAAATTGCATAATTTCAGCTAAAATTCCACAAATTGGGGCGGTCCACAAGATTTGAAAGTTTGTTTTGCAAATTCTCATCATTTTCAACTGCCGTTAACGAGCATTCAACAGAAACTGAACTCGACATCAAGTAATCAAAAGCTTGAGGTCCCAAAACTGCTGCAGCCATAGCCTTGTCTTCATCAGTCAACATCATACCTCCCATATTATCCTCTATTTGCATCACTAAATCCAAAAACAACAAACAAAAAGAGTTCAATTTTTGATTCCCAATTAAAATCTATAACAATAAACAATTAAGAAGAACAGTATTTACCCATACATCCAAATATCAAGACATCAAACATATAAGAAAATCCATAACAACCCAATAAAAGCACGCACGCTATAATTCACTTTCTTTTCAACAACCCAATTGGATATACTTTCATATTTAGATCTCAGAAACTCTAAATCTTCATTTAAGTAACCAATAACAAGAAACCCAGAAAAACAAGAGCACAAATTCACACTACAGAGATAAGATAAATACAGAGACTTGAAAAGAAAAGAAGATAGAGCGGGATTTAAGCTACCTCAAATATTCCGGGAAAATGACGGTTCAACTGAGAAATTCATTTCCTCCAGAAAACAAACGATTGGTAGTACATGAGTGAAACTATAAACGAAAGATATAAAAAAAATACTTCTCCCTTCCTACGAAACTGAAATATAGAGAGAGAAATAGAAAGGTGGGGGCGTTGGTGCTCCTCTCCATACACCATACGCTAGTCGGTCTGGCGTATGGCTTCTTAATTTTTTTGATCATACGCTGGATCGTCTGGCGTAAGGCGAGTTTTTTTTATAATCTGTACCCTTAATTTATGGAATGGACGACTAAGATGCTATTTGCCCAATTTGGATCCATAGCAAATACTTGCTATGGATCATTTCCCTATATATATATATATATATATATATATATATATATATATATATATATAAAAGCGAGTAAAAGATTCAGATATGAAAGACTCTTACACTGTGTAGTGAGGAGAGCTTTAAACCACTTTTGAAGCTTGAAAACTTCGTTTCCACCGATTAAAATTTCATATGTTGTAGTATATATGTATACAAGTGTTTACAAAGAAAAATATCGAAGTTTGGAACACTATAGGAGGGGTTAAGAGCTGAAATGGACGAAATTCCCTCTATTTTTTTATTTTGGCTGATGGGGGGGGTTTATTTATAAACCAAAGTAGTTGCGGAACTACCTACGGCTGCCTGGGTGGGTCGGGCCCTGTGGGTCCCGTGGTCTCGAAGTACGTGCACTCTGGCCAATGCGCTGTCTACTCGAACTTTCATAACTTTTAATCCGGGAATCCGATGGAGGCGTGCTATACCTTTTCATAAAGCCCTTTCCGAGCACCAGACAATGACATGAGATTTGACCTTTTTTGAATTCGAAAAGATGGGTCCATGACTAGATCTTCGAGTCTTCGTAGTCCATCGTTGAGCTATCTGGTGCTGTTTTCACTCGGGATTAACGTTATGGTTCTGTATGACCTCTTTTAAAGTGATTTAGAATGAATTGATGTTGAGTTGACAAAATTACTATTTTGCCCTCTGGATCAGTTCTAGGCTTGACATGGCGACATTTGTCTTTCTCGGGGTTATCTCTTAGGTTGGCCTGCTGCTTGTCTTCGAGGTTATTTCTGAAGTTGATTTGATTTCCTGGGGTTTTCTCTGGGGTTGGATTTGATCTCCCCGGGTGTTTTCTGGGGTTGGATTTGATCTCCCAGGGTTATTTTCGGGGTTTAACTTGATCTTCGGGGTTTGGATTTGATCTCCCATGGTTGTCACCGGGGTTTGATTTGATCCCCCGGGGTTTTCACCGGGGTTTGATTTGATCTTTTTAACTTACAGGGTTGTCTCTGGAAGACAAAAGATGATTCTGCCCTCCTGCATGGTTAGTAACAGGAATGCAAAATTTTTGAGTGTCTACAGATGCCCCTCTTTATCATGTTTATGCAATGTAATGGAATGAACATGATAAAGATTACTAGACACTTGAAATATGAAAAGACTAAATGATGCCATGTAATGTAGCATGATATGATGTTAGGGATGCTGAATGTTTTTGGTTGGAGTTGTTTCCAACGGTATTCTATCACTGACTGCTCCCGCCATTTCTGCTGGGGATGGAATTGTCAACAACAGGCTTCACTGAATTGTCAGGATGTCTACTCGAATGGCAGTTTACACAGACTTTCATCATCGAACTTTCTCGATGCCTGCTCGACTAGTAGTTTGCAAAGATTTTATCACCGGATCTTTCCCGATGCTACGCTGGGGTTGTCGCCAACAGTTTGAAATATCCATCAGTGCTATTGAGACTGATTCGATGACATGTTGCTGATACGTTTTCAAGATCCCTACTGTAGAGGTTTTCTATTGGATTTTGACGTTGAGGTTGTCACCAACGTTCTTTGTCTTTAGATGTGCTTTCTGACTTTACCTTCGCTGAAGATGTTTCTCTTATGACGAGCTACTCATTGGGGATTCTCGATGCCTATATTGATAATAGTTTACACCAGTTTACATCATTGGATCCTTCTTGATGTTGTGCTGGGATCATCACCACCACCCTGGCTTTCCATCAGGTCGATGATGATAGTTTTGATGGAGATAGAGCTTTAATTGCCCGTTACAACAACATCCTCACAAATGCTTACTCGAACGGTAGCTTGTCAAGGTTGACCATCATCGAATTTCCTCGGTGCCTACTTGAACAGTAGTTTACAAATATCTAACAATCATCGATCCTTCTCGATGCCTCGACTAGGGATTAATATAACATATTCTATCATTGGTCCTCCCCGATGCTACGCTGGTGTGGTTACCAACGACTTGCAATATCAGACACTCTGATCTTTATTAAAGTAGTTCTCAACGGCTTACATCACCAAATCTTTCCCAATGCTATGCTGTAGTTATCGCCAATGGTTTGCAATATCTTCGTTCAAGTAATTTTCAATGGCTCACATCACCGAATTTTTCTCGATGCTACGCTAGAGTTATCAGCAATGGTTTGCAATATCGTCGTTAAAGTAATTTTCAACGGCTTACATCACCGGACCATTCCCGATGCTACGCTGGAGTTGTCGCCAACGATTTGCAATATTGTCGTTGAAGTAATTTTCAAAGGCTTACATCACAGGATCTTTCCCGATGCTACGATGAAGTTATCGCCAATGGTTGCAATATCGTCGTTGAAGTAATTTTCAACGGCTTACATCATCAGACCATTCCCGATACTACGCTGGAGTTATCGCCAACGGTTTACACTGTCAATCATTCTGACCTTTGTTGAATTAGTTTTCAACGACTTACATCACCGGACCATTCCCGATGCTACGCTGGAGTTGTTGCCAACAATTTACACTGTCAATCATTTTGACCTTCGTTGAAGTAGTTTTCAACGACTTACGTCACCGGACCATTCCCAATACTACGCTGGAGTTGTCGCCAACGGTTTACAATGTCAATCATTCTGACCTTCGTTGAAGTAGTTTTCAACGACTTACATCACTAGACCATTCCCGATGCTACACTGGAGTTGTCGCCAATAGTTTACACTTTTAATCATTTTGACCTTCGTTGAAGTAGTTTTTCAACGACTTACATCACTGGACCATTCCTGATGCTATACTGGAGTTGTCGCCAACGATTTACACTGCCAATCATTCTGACCTTCGTTGAAGTAGTTTTCAACAGGTTACATCACCGGATCATTCCCGATGCTATGCTGGAGTTGTCGCCAATAGTTTACATTGCCAATCATTCTGACCTTCGTTGAAGTAGTTTTCTACGGCTTACATCATCAGACCATTCCTGATGCTACGCTGGAGTTGTTGCCAACGGTTTACACTGTCAATCATTTTGACCTTCGTTGCAGTAGTTTTCAATGACTTACATCACTGAACCATTCCCAATGCTATGCTGGAGTTTTCATAAACGGTTTACAATGTCAATCATTCTGACCTTCTTTGAAGTAGTTTTCAATGGCTTACATCACCGGACCATTCCCGATGCTACGCTGGAGTTATCGCCAACAGTTTACACTGTCAATCATTCTAACCTTCGTTGAAGTAGTTTTCAACGACTTACATCACCGAACCATTCCCGATGCTATGCTGAAGTTTTTGTCAACGATTTATAATCCCAAAAATGTTTGATATCTCTGTTGGGGACATCTCTCTGACAAGTTATGCCCCAGAACAAATCTAGATGTTTTGAAGCATTCAATACCAACGGTCATGACACCGGACCTTCCCGATGTTTTAACAAGGGTTGTTTTCAGTAATCTCTATCATTGGCTTTCTGAACCCCATATTTAGGTTAATACCAATGACTTACACAAAGATCGAAAGTTTGATATATGAAATCAGGGTTTCAGGCCTTTTCTGCTCAATCGCGTAGAACTTTTTTCCTGATTTGACTTTTTAGCTTCTGGAAACTCTGTTATAACTCAAATTTAATCGAGATGAAGGGGGTGGGACCCACCTTAGGTGGTCACAGGTAGACCCGTGGCTCCTTATGGGTATATTTACTTCCCCTATTTCTTTCACAAGTTATTTTCAAGTTGAACTATACTAAAAAATCTGAAATTCTTCTTTAGATCTACTGGGTGCGGGCTACTTTTTGCAAAATTCGTGACCGTACAATCATTCTACATAACTCTGGTAACATATACGTCCTTTCTTTTTAAGTTTTGACCATTAGAACATTAGATTTCATATAGAATACTTCTAAACACAATATAGTGAATATGCATGGTCATATGACTTGATAAAAATTATTAAACTTAGTAAATGTTCATATTTTACCATGCTGAACATACTGATGTGAAATAAACTAATTTCTGAGACAGTCATTTGGCAACCTTTTTTGCTAGTTTATTCATCCTATTTGAGGACAAATGAGCACGAGTTTTCAAATAAATCACACGGCTGTCATGGTGGGTTTAATTTAGATATTTTTCATGCATATGAGATGTTCATAATTTTAGTTTTGTGTGCTACTGAATGGCCACCTAGTCATGTCTATGTGCATGTGGATAGTTTATTTTACAAAGGAGACAGGCAAAAATTTTTCATGAGCCTAAGATTTCAATGAATATGCAATTTTAACTCTACTTTGAATGTATGTTAACACAATGCATGCTATAAGATTTAAACCATATAGAAAGCAATGATTTAACTTCAATAAGCTTTAAGTTTGAAACTTATCTCACCCTTTATAAGGTGATTTGAAGACTTCGTTCATATTATGGATCCATACCAGCCGAGTAGCTCTTGTAGGGCCTCTGCAGGTGTGAGGATGAGAGCTTCTGATGTTCCTCAGCCTCGTCCAGCCCGGTAACCTCGTCAGTTGACTGAGTCAGTGATTCTTCCTATCCGAGTTGATAGGCTGGATGTCGTGGAAGAGGAGGAAGATGTTCCTATTGTAGATCCTGCTCCTTCTTCTACTACCCCATGTCAGGATCTTCTAGCCATTAGCGTGACGATTCCAGATCTTTTGGAGGATTTGAGACGCCATCCTTCGATCTATCTCTACG
This sequence comes from Panax notoginseng, assembly GCA_016801055.1. Classification (NCBI taxonomy): domain Eukaryota; kingdom Viridiplantae; phylum Streptophyta; class Magnoliopsida; order Apiales; family Araliaceae; genus Panax; species Panax notoginseng. The sequence goes on along the minus strand of CM029016.1, from coordinate 145,980,387 downwards.
CCAATGAGGTAGCATAAGCTTTTTGTTTTGGATTTTTCTTTTTCCCCTTTTGGAACAATGGTTTCATCCTGGTTTTGTCATTCGATGTAGGTTCCCAGCTTTACTTAGCCTAGAGGGAACTAGTTTAACATTCACTCCTTGTACCAGACCGTTCATCCAGAGTACCAAGAGATCGTCCATTCATTGGGCTTTCACGCTTTCTTTTCTATTCCTCCCCGTCGCTTCCCCTGGGGTTATTTGAGGGCTTTGTCTAAGCGCTGGTTTCACCAGACTCAGTGTCTCCATTTGTTGGATTGTGAGGTGATGATGACACTGGTGGACTGGCAATTCATCACTTGGTTGGAGTTTAAAGTGGCACTAGTACCTTTGGTGGCTGAAATTTCACCAGCTACAGTTTGATCCCTTTTGGGAGTTTCGTCTATGACCCTCAAGGGTCAGACCATTTGCCCTGGGCCCTTGAGTGTGGATGTCACGAGTGGGGCTTTGACTGAGCCTCTACTTGATGATCAGAGGGTTAGAGATCGCATTCTTTGGCGGCTGGTCTTAATCATCATCAGGGGTTATTTCCTAGCGGACAACTCCTCGACGGTCTCTTTTGCTTTAGTCAGCGCCACGCGTGATATGGATCACATCAGGAATTTTAACTGGGGCTCATGCACCTTTGCCTATTTCCTTAGAGGGATGTGCCTACGCTCAGAGGGAGTGACAAAGGCTTGGCTAGGTTTTTTCCCATATTTGCTGGTGAGTATTTTTCTTTATCTCTCAATTTTCCCCCACTCGAGTTGTTAGTTTTCATAACTAATGACATTTGATTTTTACATTTTCATTTTTGGGCATATGAGAGGCTCCCCTGCCTTCATCCCATGACTACATTAGGTTTGGAAACCTATCCACGGAGACGACGATGGCATCACTCTATTCTTGCGGAGGTTCCCGTAGTAGAGGAGTTTACCCATTCTCGATTGCACTTGGAGTTGTTGACTACTAATGTTATCACATGGGTTCCCTACTCCGAGGACCATCTAATAGTAGGCTTTGAGGGTGGCTTTCTGACTGGGGTAGAGTATGTATTATCCACTCGTCGGGTTCCTCTATTGACCGATGGAGGTTGGGAGCTCTACTTGGGAGAGCGTGCTATCGGGAGCATCATAGGGGAGATTCACATTCTATTCTTTCCTTCTGCTAGGCGACACTGACCTTTATCTCAGCCGATCATCGAGATTCCCCTGATGGGTTTAGATGACTTCACTTTATTAGAGGGCCCTTTTACTCAGGGGCTTTCTATCGCCAGTGGTTCTTTCACACCATTGGGGCTCAGACCCGGGCCACTCACTTCATGGGGGATATGGTTCCCTGGGTCTGTGATGATGAAAGACTGGATTGTCGGTGTTCGAGAGCCCACTCACTTGGAGTAGATTGATAGTTTAACCTAGAGGTTAGAGGACACATCATTGCAGAGATGGCAGAGATGTGACGACCCCAAAATAGGTCCATTTCACCCAACCTATTCTGAGTCGCCAAATACATGGCATAGAAACAAATACAACTACAGTAATACAATTGTCGTGCAGAATACGACAACACATATACTGTGAGTTTGAATGCAAATATTGTCTACTAGAGAGTATACAAACTCAAAAGGAGTCCTTATTACAATTATCACACTATTTCACAGAATAGTGAGGACTACTAATGCAACCATCTGGACCGTCAATCCATTCCCCAACTAGTCCCAGCTATATTCTCATTTCCTGAAGAGAACAGTGAAAGAAAGGGTGAGCTCAACTAGCCCAGTAAGAAATATTATGAGTAAGATAATGTATAACAAATTATTATTAGTATTCAACAGGGAAAAATCTGATAAAATATAATAGACAACAAGTTTTAGGTTAACAACTGCAGCAGAAAAAAAACAATCCATTAGAAGAGTCAAGTAGAGCATAAAACCTACTATCTTCTATGATTTAAAAGATTTATCATCAATTTTATTGCTGAGATTTAGCTTAATAAATAATCCACATCATCGAATCATCCCTGCACTACGGGCCAAAGATAATCGTGTTTTCATCAACTGTCATGATCATGCCATAAAATAATTCATCTTTGCACCCTTGGCCGAAGAGAATCTATGGCCATAATCATACTAAAAATTGTCCATCACTGCACTACGGGCCAATGAGGACTTTTATCACATCATTTGTAACATTACGGTTATGATTATACCGAATAATCCCTGGTCATAATCATACTAAGTCCATCTATGCACTACATGCCACAGATGACTTTTAACAGAATATAAACATGAGGATGATGACAATGATATAATAATTCAATTAAACAAGTTCACGGATAAATTTTAAAGATTTATAATTTAATTTATCCAAAAATCAATAACATCCAAATTGTCAACATGATACTACTTTGTGGAGTAAAATTCAAGAATAACACTCAATTGGTCATGTTCATCTCAACACCTGTTCATCTTTGCACTACGGGCCAAAGAAATTCATCAGGTAGTCATTCATCTTTGCACTACAGGCCAAAGATATTCAGTAATATCATCATTTAGGACTGAGGATGATGAAAAAATATCTTAAAGAAAATGAATCCAGTGAGATAAAAGAACAAATATTAGAGATTCATATTACAGTTTATCCAAGTTCAATAATGCTCCGAAATAACCAATTTCGAAGCAGAATTCAAAAATAATGATCAAAATATGGATACAATCAAAGATAGTAATCATAATAGCCATCTTGGATAAAAAGAAGAAAAATTCATTTTTCGGTGAATAGTGCCGTATTCGTGAATAGTGTCGTATACGTGAATAGTACCGTATACATGAATAGTAATCCCAACATAAAAAGTTTCAAATTTGATAAAAAGTTTATATCAATATTTCAGCATAATGATATTGAAGAAAATAATATCATTTAAGAAGAAAATAACATCCCTTACCTCAGAATAACCGTACTTCTGACTGAATTTTGGATATAGTGCTGACAGAAACTTGCACTGAATAGCAACTCTCAAAGTATCAAAATACTCACAAAATACGCTCGAGAATATAGGGAGAGAAAGAGAGAAAATTTATGAATTCTGGTTTGATTTTCAATTCTAACTTAGCCCTCTATTTATAGGAAAATATTAGCACGCCGAAGCAGACTTGACCTGCAACCTGATGGCTTTACCTGCTACTATTGCCTCCCACCACATTTGAAATAAAATTCAGTACATTTCTTCACCAACCACAAGTGGGGCCCACTCAATTCTAGAATTTTCCACCAAAATTATTTATAAATCTAATTTTTGAATCAGTCACCTCTTAAAATTCATAACAAATCATACGTTTATTTTTAACGATTCAAAATTTGTGGGCATATACTCAACTTATATATGTATAACATATCCAAAAATCACAACGATCCAACGGTCGGATTAAAAATTATAACTCACGCAATATATCTGAAAAATACTGATTTGATTTTTAATACCTCCATTCCGTCAGAAATACTGATAAAACACCTCAACATTAATTCCTTCAATAATAACCACAATAATAAATCCATCATTTATATCCACATCAAATAAATATTTCCTTATCATATAAATCAATAATTAATTATTCACAAATAATATTACAGAATCACAATTATGACAACCAGGCCGATCCCAGGAAAGAGGGGACTTTCCAATAAGGATTTCTACTTACTGGTGCGCAATTAGGTGACCAAACCTCTCCTTAGACAGAACTTTCTAGACATTGCTAATAATGCTATCTAATAATATTATTCAAATAATATGAATTATTGATTTGATACTGAAAAATACTGTGCAGTAACAATTATTGAAACAACAATAATATAAAATATCAACGCAGCAATTATTGAATCAATAAAATAAAATATTGAACAGTAACTAACTATAACAATTATTGAGTAGTGCCTTCTTACGTAAGGATCAATAATTCAAAAATACTGTGCAAAATCGTGTGCTACTGTGCAACCACGCGTATTACTATATTTAACCACCGGGTATTCCAACAATGTTAACGGTAATAACTACGCCGTTATTTATAAAAACTCAATTTTGTCGTTTCCTTCATCCGACAGTTATTTTGTTATGGGGCCCATAAATGGCTGCACCGTCGTACGAATATTTCTCGACAGAAAGAATATTTCACGACCAAACGAATATTCTCCGACAACAATGAATATTTTATAACCACTTGTTTATTTTGCAAAATTTGTACATTTCACCCATAACCAAAATATTATATCAAATTGACACCTTATTATTCACAATAATAAATAGAGGAAATTCGATTTTATTCATTAAAAAGTTGGGGTCTTACAAGAGATCCTTCAAAGGTAGATTCTTTTGATCCGTTCGGCTCTGGTGCTGGCCTCTTAGGGGGTCCCTACTCTGACAGCTTTATCAGCGCATATCCCCCTCTCTATCGACCTGACATCCCTTCTGGCAGATATTCAGTGACTCAGGAGAAGTTAAAGAATATGGATTGATTGGATGATGTGGACACTATTAATTTATTCTGATAGATTTCTCGTTATCTCTTTTGATAGGCCTCTATCAGATATTGGGCGGCTGTGCTCCATTTCTCGTTCTATCTTTTGATAGGCCTTTATTAGTTACTGGGCGACTGTGCCCCATTTCCCTATACATTTTATTTTTCAATTGTAGACAGAGATGATGTATTTAATCTTTATGATGATATATTTAGGATTGCATATATAATGCTTTCTATTCTTCGCATCATATTATCATTTATCATCATTATTTCATGATGCATACATTATGTCATGGATATGCATTCACATAGGTGAATTTAGCCTTGGCCCTTGGATGGTCTTATGATACGGTTCTACAGATGTCTTCATCTACCGTTAGTCGGATTGAGCATACCCCACCCATACCGATAGCCTCTTCTCTAAGATCATGGTATGATAGTTTATCTCCCATAGATCGAGTGACAGTTGATCAACTATTGAGGCATTCTATGACCCTTCTGACGTTTCACGTACCCTTGGGTTTTGTAGAGGGCATGATATCTTGTTGGATACCGGAGATACATGTTTTTAGATTTGATATCCATGAGTTGAATCCTACGTTGGAGGAGTATGAGTGCCTTATTGATTTGCCCTTGGATCGACCTTGTGCTGTGATGGCCGTTGATGATATAAGACAACAGTTTATGACCCTGACGGGCTTACGACGCAAAGTTATCATGGACGAGATTACCTCAGGGTATGTGGTGTCCTTGGATTTCTTGATTAACCAATTTGGATCACTGGACAACTATCTATGGTATTCAAGGGACTTCACAATTACTGAGGGGGAGTGACAGGTTGCTCGCGTAGATATTTTATTGATGTGTGTCGTGGCCTATTTGTACATGCTACTATATATGGATCATCTGGACATTGTCCTAATTATAGTAGTCCGTGCTCTCAGGGAGGGTTGCACTATCTTGCCCATGATATTGGCGGAGACCTTGAGGTTGGCCACCTTTTGCCATATCCATCCTGTGGGGTTTTTTAGGGGAGTTTCGTCTTGTTGTATGTGTGGTTTATGATACATTTGAGACTAATTTTCACCTTTAGACGTCATGGATACTACTTTACTCATGAGATAGCCATGTCTTATTCCTTTCAGCCGTCTGAATGTACAGATGCCGCATCCTGGTTAGCTTTTCTATTAGTGATCGAGGATCCATTTGTGATCTTGTCTTGTTCAGGACTTAGCTCTCCTTATAGCTTTATTACTCACGCTGTTAGCATGAACTATCTACCCTTAGTTGGTTTGAGAGGGGTGACCACGTATCATCCACTGGCTATCATGGGACAGTTTGATTAGTTTCAGGATATTCTCCCCTTTGAGGGGGCCTTGGGTCAGCGATTATCAGCTCCTTTTTTGTCAGTAGATGACTTGACCAGGATTTATAATTGTTGGACTCGTCGAGAGAGGGTTGATTTTTTGACTAGTCATCTGGGTCACTTTTCAGAGTATTTTGCATGGCTGGAGGCAGATATTCCATCGGCTATGGTTGTTCACTCAGAGCTGAGTATTGATTCTGATGATGAGGAGCCTATGGAGGACCCTGATTCTCCCACCGAAGATGAGCTATTTACTTGTTTGACAGCAACCTTGGTCAGTGACACCCCTAGCCCTCCTGCTGTACCTCCTGTAGAGTATTTAGAGTAGAGGCTACATCTTATGACATTTGAGAGGGATCAGGCTAGGGTCCTGATGTTGACATTCCTTTCTGGCCGAGATGTCGCTTTTACTAAGAGGGATGACACTCGAGCTAGTCGGGATGCCGCTTTTATTGAGCGGAATGATGCTCGAGTAGCTTAGGATGCTGCTTTTGTTGAGAGGGATGAGGCTCGAGTAGCTCAAGATGCTATTTTTGTTGAGCGGGATAAGGCTCGAACAGCTTAGGATGCTGCTTTTGTTAAGCGGGATAAGGCTCGAGCTACCCCGGATGCTTCAATTGCTGATAGTACTGCCCTTAGATCCTACACGGCTAGCATTATTGCATATACAAGTGCATTTATAGAGGATCATGGTAGCACTACACAGATGACTGTGGATCTTCTGGGTCACATGAAGACCTTAAGGCAAGAGCTTATAGATTTGCCTCCATCTTCCGAGAGGGATGCTATGTTGGACTTGCTGGCCCATTTATCTATGGGTTTATAGACTAGCTTTTATTTTACTGCATAGACTAGGTTAGTCATTTTTTTCATGTATAGGATACATTGTGTTAGGTTTGTAATATTTATGAACGCAATCAAATTGCACAAAATAGCAGAAACGTGGAAAAAATCAGAGTTTAAAATTTTACAAACCATATACCCGGATCACCCTTTATGTGCAATTATTAATTAAACAAAAAAGAAAGAACAAGAATCATACCTTTGAAGATCCGAGCTTCCTCAGGTACAAGTTCACCTCCAATCCTTTTTGCGTCCAACTTGAATCCACCGGGTTTGGTTCCTTCCTTTGATCAACGTTAGCCACCCAAGTGTTTGGCCTCTAGAGGTGATCCACCAAGAAATAAGAAAGATCCAAGAAGATGGGTGTTTGCAAAACCCTAGTTTTTCTATCTCTATAGAAAAGAGCGTACTCTCCAACCATTGGAATAACGTATATTTGATATCTGATATAAGACTCCTCTTATAAAGATATCAAGTAACCCTATTAAAAATAAGGTATTATTTATTTAATTAAACTCTTTTAATTAAATGGGCTCCCTAATCTTATTAGGGATAATTAATTAAACTCCTTTAACTAATTTTCCCTCCTAATCCTATTAGGAATAAATGAGAGTACATATATTAAATTAATTCCTAAACTCTTTTAGAAATTAAAATAATAATAATTGTAATAATATTAATAAGACTCCTCTTATTAATTTATATTCAATATTTCTAAAATATTAAATAATAAATATTAAGCTATTTAATTTATTCTATCACCATAGATTAAATTAAATATACTCAACATATTATTACGATTATGCCATTAACTTCTTAAATAATTATTCTTCCTTTTATGGTGTGACCCTTTAGGTTCTCCATATTAAACCGGTTGTGAATAAATCAATTAGAACAATTCTAATTTTATTTAAATAAATAAATAAATTAAATAATTAATTAATTTAAATAAATAATATTTATTCTACAATAGGGATAAGCCTCCCTAGCGATTAACGACTTTCCAGATAATATAGATTTCAACATTAATCATAAAAGAACCTTTGAGTAAATAGTTACTGTACAATTCAATCCTTCCATCATACAATGTCCCAATTAAATATAAGACATGGAATTACTGTCAAGTCTTATTTTATTTAATTATATGTATTTCGACTCTTAAATGCACAACTCCAAATAATGCAAATTAGAAACTCCTTTCTAATTTCATTCTGCCTTGGCCAAGGACTACTGGGTTGTCATTTATCGAATCACATATGACATTTCTCTTCTTTTACTAGAAGTGGTAGATTCTTTATTGGTCATACATTATCTCCATGTATAACTTATTATACCCAAGCACACCCTTTGATATACCCTAAGGGTCTTAAGGAATAAGTCAAAGTATAACTCATCATACACAAGATACTATGATGATCTCAAGTCCAAGGATCACTTGTACTACTATCACTACAGGAATTCCTATTGACAGGCAAGTAAAACTCCATTAGGTATTCCTTAGCGAGCCACGTTCAGTGAACTTATTCTCTAATAAGCACCTACATACTTGCTTTAATGTCTCCACACAAATGATCATAAGATCAATCATCCTCATCTAATGAGCAAGCAACGTATGTACCAATCTATCTGGATTCACTAATCCCCAATTTAGTAATCCAACGATTGGGAACTATTTTAGTTTTAAGCTTTCTAAGAATTTAGATATCATTAGAATGATCATCATCATTATTCTAAAAGCATTGCTTAAAACTACGGATTTATCACATATTATAAAACAACATCATGTAGATAATTTAAAAGCCTTTAATAAATTATTACTTTTTATTAATAAATGAATAAGATTGTTACAAAGTATATGCTTTATCATCAAATATGATTGGCTTGTGTGCATATTACTTTCAATCTCCCACTTGTACTAAAGCCAATCGTCATGGTATCTCATACTATTCTTCTCTAAGTGACGATTATCCTGCTGTTAGATAAGCTTTAGTTAATGGATATATAATGTTGTTCCTGAGAGTCCACTATCTCTATAGTGATTTTCCATCTTTCAATGATTCTTTAATCAAATGAAAGTGCTGCGACACATGTTTCGACCCAAGATGAGACTTAGGAACTATTCCTAGTTCTGTAATGAACTTTTCATCCAAACAATCAACTTGCAGCTTCATTTACAGCTATGTACTTTGTCTTTATCACTAAACTAACAACTCTTTACTGTTTGGAACCTTTCCAATTCACTGTACCACTGCTCAAGGTAACGCTTTACCTTAAAGTGGATTTTCTATTGTCTTGGTCTGTCTGAAAAACTTGAGTCTGTTAACCCTCTAGTTTTAATTCAGACCCACCATGTATTATCACATCTTTAGTGCCGGTTAAGTACTTTAAGATGTTTTCCACTGTCTCACAGTGAACTTCTCCAGAATATGACTGATCAACATCAGGTCTCGTACATTTCATTGCATACATGATAGTTACTTATGCGATCTTTCTTTTGGAGTCTATGGGGACTATTAAGAGAGATACACTCCATGTCTCAACAACATGAGACATTTGATGGAGTTTGCCATGCTAAACAACTTTAGCATCAAATGAATATACGTTCCATGGGTTAAGTCGAGCATCCTTTTAAATCTATATATATAGATTTGTATCCCCAATTAAGATGCTCTTCCCAAATCATTCATGAGGAATGTTTAGATAACTTTATCTTTACTGATTGTAGCATTGGTATATCATTCCTTATCCGTAGTATATCATCATATAATACTAGGAATGTCACATCGCTCCCACTGACCCTTTGTACACACTAGAACTCTTACCTCATCGTATGTAACTGGATCATTATCTTCTATGTTGTGTACCTCATCATCATCATCTATGATGAATCCATACCTCCTAGGTATCTTCGGTACTGATCCAGATTTACGATTCAGTTGTGGTACAATAGGTCTATCTACAGGTTTCTCTTATTTGACTTATAGTGTTTTGTGGTTCTTGAATCTTCAACATTCTATTATCCTCCCACTAGCCCCTTCAATGATAAACACCTTTATCTTAGAAGGCAATGTATTTTGCAACAAACACCTTTTGCTAAGTAGGATTATAGAACATATACCCTAAACTTACTTTAGGATGTCCAACAAATTGACACTTGTCAAATCTTGTCCCAAGCTTATCCTTTGAAACCTTTTTCACATAAGTTGGACAACCCCTTATCTTAACAAACTTAAGATTAGGAATCCTCCCTGTCCATAACTTTTATGGAGTCTTGGGGCCAGATTTTGAGGTTACCTTTTCGTAGATATGCAGCCATTTCTAGGGCATAACCCCAGAAGGATACTGGAATGTCAGTAAAATCATTATGGACCGCACCATGTCCAACAAGATACGATTTTTCCTTTCAGATACATCAATCAATTATTGCGTATCAGGAGGCGTCCATTGTGAGAAAACCATTTGAGATGATCTAAAAACTTATTGCACAAGTATTTATTCTTTGATCTAATCAAAGAATCTTAATACTTTGCCAATTTGTTTCACTTCTGAATTCTTCGAACCTTTCAAACAATTCACAATTGTATTTCATCAAATACACATATTCAACTCTTTGAATGATCATCTCCTTTTCTTATACTAGTTTGTTCAATTTATAAAATAATTTTTACGTAAGTCAAGTATACAAAATCGATTAAGTAATATTCCAGTTCTATACAAAACATTATTATTATAAATAGAACAACAATTGTTCTTAATTATAATACCAAAAATCTTATGTCCAACAATAAAATAGAAATAATGTTTCTAACAAGAACTGAAATACAATAACAACTTATTGACTTAATAGATTTGCCCGTAGGCAATGCTAAACTATAAGTTTCTATGGCTAATGTAGCAACCTTTGCTTCATTTCCCACACATAAGATTACTTATCTTTGTTTAGATTTCTACTTCTACTTGGTCCCTTCATAAATCTATATTTATGATAACCAAAGCCGGTATCCAATACCCGAGTAGAACCTTGACTTAAAGAAAATTTTTATTTTAAATCATGAACAAATTTGTATTTGTAACCGAAACTTCACTAAGATTCTTTGGTTAGCCTCTGCAAGATACTTCTCGCAGTTTCTTTCTAGTGTCCAGGCTTATTGCAGTGGAAGCAAACTCCTTTGCTATCCATATCAGTTTTATTCTTATTATCCTTTATTTTTGCCTTTCTATTTACCTTCTTTGAATCGTTCTTCTTTTCAGAAGATCTTTTGGCCCCTACCAGTAAGACTTGGTCTTTCTTGGTTGGAAAGTGACTCTCAATATTTTCAACACATTAAGCAAATCAGCGAGGCTGATATCTATCTTGGTCATATGAAAAATTCACAACAATTGTGAAAGGAGTCCGGGAGTGAGTGCAAGATCAAATCTTGGCTCAACTCTCCATCCATGACAAAACCAGTTGTCCTAATTGATCAATCAAATTGATTATTTTAAGAACTTTTATCTGTATTGTAGTGTCATCGGTCATTCTAGATCGGAAGAGCTCCTTAGATATCTGATATATTTCAGTCCTACTTTCCTCACCATCAACTACTTGATGTGTAGGAATATAGTAAGAGCATCCATAGTTTCATGCTGACGCTGAAGCTCGTTACTCATGGATGCGAGCATGATGCATTGAGCCAACAGTACATCATCTTGCCACTTTCTAAAAGTAGCAATCTCTTCCTCAAAGGCATTATCTACAACCATTGCAGGGATAGGCGTTTTAAGGACATAAGATAACTTTTCAGCCATGAGAACTATTCTCAAATTTCTTAACGAATCCATTTAATTCGGTCCGGTTAATTTAGCATCTAATATGCTACGCAATGATAGTAATTTTAGGCATTATAAAATTCATTAAATGAATTTGTAATTAACAACATTTTAGCATACATTCTTTTATTGATTACCAAAATAATTTAGGTCTTGTTTTAAATTGGTATCTCCCACTATTTTCATCAAACTATATTACCCTCACTTATTATAGTTCGGCAAAATCTAATTAAAGATTTGCTAGTGAGAATATGGATCCCATTTCAAATGTATATAGCCTTGTAGTGACACAACAAACTATATATAAATAAATAGGTAGACAACTCTTGTCAATTACATCAACTATGCAACTCCTTGTATTTTGTCTCTTAGATTATTTGATCAAGTGGTGGCACACCCGAATCAAAATTATCCAAGTTAAGTCCAACCTAGCACTCCATATATTCAAAAAAGAAAAAATATCGTCCTTGTGGTGACACAACAAAACAATACTGTTCAATTTTCTTTATAAGCATCAAATGTGATAAATTAACATCTTAAATACTTAATATTTGCCTTGTGGTGACACAACAAACTCATATTAAATATTTAATACTCTATTAATTTTATCATGCTAGAAGGCGACGTTCGATATTCTAAATATCTTTGAACGCTTAGGACTTAATATAAAATATTTGAGGGGTTTGTTATTAAATTGTCTCATCTTGTTAAGCGCGCATGCATATATATATATATATATATATATATATATATATATATATATAATATACGCGTCATATTAATTAACATGCGAAGCATGTTTGCATAATATATAATATATATAGTATAAGCATGCACATATAGAATACTATATTCTACCCGGATTGATTATGAACTTTATTCTAGTTTGGTTGACTAGAGCCACCAAGTGAACCAAAAAGGTCAAACCCTAGGGGTGCAAGAATTAATATTTAAATATAACTATTACATTTAAACCCGGACTCCATTACAAACGGGTCTTCAAGCGTTCCTTGCTCCTTGATCTCCAATTCTTAAAATTTAATTCTAACTATTCCTATTACAGAACTTATTTAAAATAAATAGAAACCTTGATCAGCAGTCAAGGAGAAGTACATAGGATGGAGATAGAATTTACATTAAGAAAAAATTAGAGAAGGCGAGGTACGCAGACCCCATTTAATAAAACTCATACATTCATGCATCCAACTAAAATAAAATCCAATCACATTGGTCAATAGTCCATAATCAATCCCATTTATTATCATACATATCACCATATGCATCAATAAATTATATTCATCTCACGAATAATAAACATTCAATATATATATTGATATTATTTAATGGGCAATTTAGTTAGCATAAAATCTACTTTTGAATCAAATAAACTCCTTTATTTTAATCCAAATTTAAATCAAAATAAACTTATTTTATTTTAATTATCCAATTTTGAATAAAAAAACTAAATTTAATTTTAATCAAAATCTTTAATCAAAATAAACTCCTTTATTTTAATTAATTATGGAATCCAAATTCCATGTAAAAAAAATAAAACTCCTCTATAAAAGGAAACACAGATTCTCTTTCCTATTCACAAATAAACTCTTTTATTTTGAATAATATGAAATCTTATTTCATATCTAAATAAACTCCTTTATTTAAGGAAATATGGAATTCAATTTCAACTCCAATTAGTTATCATGGAATTCAATTCCAACTCTAATTAGTTAGCATGAAATTTAATTTTAAAATTAAAATAAACCTTTTATTTAAACTTTTTATTTTAAGATTAAAATAAATTTTTATTTAATAATAAAATAATTAAGATTCATATATATATATATATATAAACATGGTGATTCCACGAATATCCTGCAGAATCATGATATCATATAGTATCCCTTGAACATTTAATCTGGTTAACAATATATAACTAGCAGGAGTATAATAATATATTCGGTAAACATACTTTAGATAATATATATATGATATATATAATATATATATATATATATATATATATATATACACACAACACACACACACACACACACCCACACAGAACTATATATGAAGTTTCCTACTTCGGTAAACATAATGCTGATCTGAATCTCATTAACGTGATCACGAATAATAATATTATTACATATATATATATATATATATATATATATATATATATATATTTATATATATATATATATATATATATATATATATAATAAAGTAATTAAACAAGTCGCAAAACCACGTTGATGCAGACATCAGACAGCTTCACGTTTTTTTTTATTTTTTTTGTTTAAATTTTATACAACAAATTAGCCCAATTAAATTGTTCTAAACACATATCAATATACATATCAAATTAAAACAATTAATAATTCGCACATAAAGGTTTGGCTCTGATACCACTGTTAGGTTTGTAATATTCATGAACGCAATCAAATTGCACAAAATAGCGGAAACGTGGAAAAAATCAGAGTTTAAAATTTTACAAACCATATACCCTATCACCCTTTATGTGCAATTATATTAAAAACGAAAAAGAAAGAACAAGAATCATACCTTTGAAGATCTGAGCTTCCTCAGGTACAAGTTCACCTCCAATCCTTTTCGCGTCCAACTTGAATCCACCGGGTTTGGTTCCTTCCTTTGATCAACGTTAGCCACCCAAGTGTTTGGCCTCTAGAGGTGATCCACAAGAAATAAGAAAGATCCAAGAAGATGGGTGTTTGCAAAACCCATAATTTTTCTATCTCTATAGAAAAGAGCGTACTCTCCACCATTGGAATAACGTATATTTGATATCTGATATAAGACTCCTCATAAAGATATCAAGTAACCCTATTAAAAATAAGTATTATTTATTTAATTAAACTCTTTTAATTAAATGGGGCTCCCTAATCTTATTAGGGATAATTAATTAAACTCCTTTAAACTAATTTTCCTCCTAATCCTATAGGAATAAATGAGAGTACATATATTAAATTAATTCCTAAACTCCTTTTAGAAATTAAAATAATAATAATTGTAATAATAATTAATAAGACCTCCTCTTATTAATTTATATTCAATATTTCTAAAATATTAAATAATAAATATTAAGCTATTTAATTTATTCTATCACCATAGATTAAATATA
>CM029016.1:145824463-145965599 GCA_016801055.1 Panax notoginseng | reverse complement strand
TTGTTTTCGTAAGGTTGTTAGTTTTCATATTCCTAACCAACCTGTCATACGAATTCAAACTACTAAACCACTAAAATCAGTCACTGTCATATCAAGCCACAAAGCTATTCGTTTATTGAAAAACGGATGTCAAGCTTTCTTAGCCCATGTTATGGATTTGAACAAAGACAAGTCAGATTTGAATAATATTTCTATTGTTAGAGAATTTCCCGATGTATTCCTGAAGAACTTCCGGTCTACCCCCGGAACGAGAATTGAATTCTTTATTGACCTTGAACCCGGTACAAAGCCCATTTCTAAAACCCCATATCGAATGGCTCCTATTGAACTTCAGGAGTTAAAAGTCCAACTACAGGAGTTGTTGGACATCGGTTTTATTCGTCCTAGTACGTCTCCTTGGGGTGCTCCTGTTTTATTCGTAAAGAAGAAAGACGGGAGTATGCGACTTTGTATTGACTATCGAGAATTGAACCATGTCACCATCAAGAATAGGTATCCGCTACCTCGCATTGATGACCTGTTTGACCAGTTGCAAGGAGCACAATTCTTTTCAAAGATCGATCTTCGTTCTGGATATCATCAGCTGAAGATTAAAACTGAGGATATTCCAAAGACTGCCTTCAGAACTCGGTACGGGCATTATGAATTCTTAGTAATGTCTTTTGGATTGACTAATGCTCCTGCTGCCTTCATGGATATGATGAACCGTGTATTCAAAGAATATTTGGATCAGTTCGTTGTTGTCTTTATTGATGACATCCTCATCTATTCCAAAAGCCGTGAAGATCATGAGCGCCATTTGAAGCTGGTACTGCAAAGGCTTCGTGAAAACAAGCTATATGCCAAACTGAAGAAATGCGAGTTCTGGCTTGAGGAAGTAGCATTCCTTGGGCACGTGGTGTCAAAACATGGAGTATCTGTCGACCCGCGAAGATTGAAGCCATACAAAGTTGGGAGCAACCGAAGTCGGTAACCGAAGTACGTAGCTTTCTGGGCTTAGCTGGTTATTATCGGAGATTTGTGGAAGGATTTTCTCGAATCGCTACTCCGTTAACTCAGCTGACTCGGAAAGATACAAAATTCGTATGGAGTGAGGAATGCGAGAAGAGTTTCCAAGAACTCAAGAGGAGACTCATTTCGGCACCTGTTTTGACAATACCATCTGGTTCGGATGGATTTGTTATCTACAGCGATGCTTCAGGCAAAGGGTTAGGATGTGTTCTCATGCAACATGGGAAAGTCATAGCCTATGCCTCACGACAACTCAAAGAATATGAGAGGAATTATCCTACTCATGATTTGGAGTTGGCAGCAGTCGTTTTTGCGTTGAAGATCTGGAGACACTACCTGTATGGGGAGAAAGTGGAGATCTATACAGATCATAAAAGCCTCAAATATTTCTTCACCCAAAAGGAACTCAACATGCGGCAACGACGTTGGCTTGAGCTGTTGAAAGATTACGATCATACCATCCAATATCATCCTGGAAAAGCAAACGTAGTAGCTGACGCATTGAGTAGAAGATCATATGCGGGTACGAGTGCAATGTTGTTAACACAAAGGCCCATTTTGTATGACTTGCAAAGGATGGAGATAGAGATGAAGGCTCCAAGTACCCACATGATGATATCAAATATACGAGTAGAACCGACTTTAATCGATAAAGTTAAAGCTGCTCAAGCTACGGATATAGAGCTGATGCGTATGAAGAAGAAAGTGCAAGAAGGTGCTATTCCAGAAGCAAGAATCGATGAAGAAGGAATACTTCGAGTCAACTCCAGACTTTGTGTTCCTAACGATTTTGACTTGAAGCATAGAATAATGATGGAGGCACACAACACACCGTTTGCAATCCATCCTGGGAGTACCAAAATGTATCACGATCTTCGACATACATTTTGGTGGAGCAATATGAAAAGAGAGATCGCGGAGTTTATCTCGAGATGTTTAACTTGTCAACGTGTAAAAGCGGAGCATCAAGTACCAAAGGGTCCATTGCAACCACTTGAGATTCCGAAATGGAAGTGGGAACACATTACTATGGATTTTGTTACGGGTCTTCCCAAGGTTTCTCAAGGCATAGATGCGATTTGGGTTATTGTTGATAGATTAACCAAGTCCGCTCATTTCTTGCCGATACGTGAGACTTATTCCCTTGAACGTCTTGCTAGTATGTACGTGAACGAGATTGTGAGATTGCATGGCATGCCAGTATCCATAGTTTCGGATCGTGACCCAAGATTCACTTCACGATTTTGGGTTAGCTTGCAGAAAGCTATGGGCACGGATTTACGATTCAGTTCAGCATACCATCCTCAAACGGACGGACAATCAGAGAGGACTATTCAAACTCTTGAAGATCTATTAAGACTTTGTGTCTAGATCTCAAAGGGAGTTGGGATAAGTACCTACCATTGGTGGAATTCTCCTACAACAACAGTTATCAGGCGAGCATAGGTGTGGCTCCATTTGAGGCGTTGTATGGAAGAAAATGTCGTTCTCCAGTATGCTGGGACGAGGTGGGTGAAGCAACATTGTTGGGACCAGAATTGGTACGCATTACTACAGAGAAGATCCAAACGATTCGACAACGTATACAAACGGCACAGGATCGACAAAAGAGTTATGCGGATCTTCATCGGAAGGACGTGGAATTTAATATTGGGGATCATGTATTGTTACGTGTTGCACCATGGAAGGGAGTTACAAGATTTGGGAAGAGAGGAAAGCTCAATCCAAGATTTGTTGGTCCATTTGAGATTCTTGAGCGAATAGGAAATGTGGCATATAGACTCGCATTACCTCCAAGCATGTCTCGTGTTCATAATTTTTTCACATATCTATGCTTCGTAAATATGTTAAAGACCCGAACCACATTATTGAGTTAGAACCAGACGAGATAGCTGAAGATTTAACGTACGAGGAGGTACCTGTTAAGATCTTGGATAGGAAAGAGCATGTCCTACGCACGAAGGTTATACCACAAGTTAAGGTTTTGTGGAGAGAAACCATGCTATTGAAGAAATGACCTGGGAGTTGGAATCAGAAATGAAAGCGAGGTATCCTCACCTTTTTGAAACATCAGGTACGTACGTCAATTTCGAGGACGAAATTTCATAAGGAGGGGAGGTTGTAAGACCCCAACTTATTAATGAATAAAATCAAATTTTCTCTAAATATTATTGTGAATAATAAGGGGTTAATTTGATATAATACTTTGGTTATGGGTGAAATGTGCAAATTTTGCAAAATAAGCAAGTGGTTATAAAATATTTATTTTTGGTCGGTGAATATTCGGTTGGTCGTGGAATATTCTTGCTGTCGGGGAATATTCGTACGACGACGCAGCCTTGTGTGGGCCCCATAACGGAAAGCGATTGGATGAAGAAAACGACAAGTATAATGTAGTTGTTACCGTTAATACTGTTGGAATACCGGTGGTTAAAATACAGTAGCACACGGTATTGCACCAATTATTGATTCTTACGTAAGAAGGCACTACTCAATAATTGTTACAGTAGTTATTATTCAATATTTTATTTTATTGATTCAATAATTGCTGCGTTGATATTTTATATTATTGTTGTTTCAATAATTGTTGCTGCACAGTATTTTCATTTATCAGATCAATAATTCATATTATTTGAATAATATTATTAGATAACATTATTGGCAATGTCTAGAAAGTTCTGTCTAAGGAGAGGTTTGGTCATCTAATTGCGCGCCAGTAAGGAGAAATCCTTATTGGAAAGCCCCCTCTTTCCTGGGAACGGCCTGGTTGTCATAAATGTGATTCTGTAATATTATTTGTGAATAATTAATTATTGATTCATATGATAAGGAAATATTTATTTTATGTGGATATAAATGAGGGATATATTTTTGTGGTTAAAAATGAAGGAGTTAATGTTGAGGTTTTTATCAGTATTTTTGTCGGAATGGAGGTATTAAAAATCAGGTTTTTGAGATAGTTTGCGGGGTTATAATTTTTAATCCGACCGTTGGATCGTGGTAATTTTTGGATATGTTATACATATATAAGTTGAGTATATGTCCACAAATTTTGAACCGTTAAAAATGAACGTATGATTTATTATGAATTTTACAAGATGACTGGTTCAGAAATTGTTGAATTTTCGGAGTTTATCATTTTGGTGGAAAATTCTAGAATTGGTGGGCCCCACTTGTGGTTGGTGAAGAAATGTGCTGAATTATATTTCAAATGTGGTGGGTGGGAATAGTAGCAGGTAAAGCCATCAGGTTGCAGGTCAAACCTACCAAAATTTTCCTATAAATAGAGGGCTAAGTTAGAATTGAAAATCACACCAGAAACAAGTTTTCTCTCTTTCTCTCTCTAGATTATTGAGTGTATTTTGTGAGTATTTAGATACTTTGAGAGTTTCTATTCATCAGAGCAAGTTTCTTTCAGCCTTATACCGGTATTCCGACCAGAAGTACTGATATTTTGAGGTAAGGGATATTATTTTCTTCTTAATGATATTATTTTCTTCAATATCATTATGCTGAAATATTGATATGAGTTTTTATCAAATTTGGAACTTTTTGTGTCGGGGGTTACTATTCACGTATACGGCACTATTCACGTATACGGCACTATTCACGAATACGGCACTATTCACCGAAAAATAAAATTTTCCCTTTTTGTCCAAGATGTCTATTATGGTTACTATCTTTGATTGTATCCATGTTTTGATCTTTATTTTTGAATTCTGCTTCACAATTGATTATTATGAAGTATTATTGATCTTGGATAAACTGTTATACGAATCCCTACTATTTGTCCTTCTGTCTCATTGGATTCGTTCTCTTTAAGATATTTTTCATCATCCTCAGTCCTAAATGATGATATTACTGAATATCTTTGGCCTGTAGTGCAAAGATGTATAATTACTTGATGAATATCTTTGGCCTGTAGTGCAAAGATGAACAGGTGTTGAGATGAACATGACCGACTGATGATACAAATGAATATCTTTGGCCTGTAGTGCAAAGATGAATATTTGGTTAAAGATGATTATTAATTGATGTTACAGGGATAAAATATTGATGATGGACTTTTAAATCTTAGAAGATAGTAGAATTCTTTCTCTACTTGACTCTTCTAATGGTTTGTTGTTTCCGCTGCAGTTGTTGATCTAAAACTTGTTGTCGATTATATTTTATCAGATTTTTCCCTGTTGAAGATTAACGATAATTTGTTGTATATTATCTTAGTCATAATATTCTTTACTAGACTAGTTGAGCTCACCCTTTTCCTTTTTGTTCCATTTTTCTTCTCAGGAGGTGAGAACATAGCAGGATCTAGTCGGGGTATGGAGTGATGGTTCTAAAAAGATGTTTTAGCAGTCCTCACTATTTCTGTAAAATAGTGTTTGAATAATTGTAATGAGGATTTATTTGAGTGTGGATATTGTCTAGAAGACAATATTTGTATTTAAACTCACAGTATGTGTTGTCGTATTTTGCACGACATTTGTATTATTGAAGTTGTAGTTTGCTTTCTGTACCATGTATTTGGCGACTCAGAATGAGTGTTGTATACCTATTTTGGGGGCGTCACATTTGCTGTTTCCGCTGCAGTTGTTGATCTAAAACTTGTTGTCGATTATATTCTATCAGATTTTTCCCTGTTGAAGACTAACGATAATTTGTTTGTATATTATCTTAGTCATAATATTCTTTACTAGGCTAGTTGAGCTCACCCTTTTCCTTTTTGTTCCATTTTTCTTCTCAGGAGGTGAGAACATAGCAGGATCTAGTCGGGGTATGGAGTGATGGTTCTAGAAAGATGTTTTAGCAGTCATCACTATTTCTGTAAAATAGTGTTTGAATAATTGTAATGAGGATTTATTTGAGTGTGGATATTGTCTAGAAGACAATATTTGTATTTAAACTCACAGTATGTGTTGTCGTATTTTGCACGACATTTGTATTATTGAAGTTGTAGTTTGCTTTCTGTACCATGTATTTGGCGACTCAGAATGGGTGTTGTATACCTATTTTAGGGGCGTCACATAATTTTTCTATAAATAGATTGAAGGAGAGAGAAAATGCATTTGGTTACTAAAAAATTGCACAACACCTAACCAAGACTTCCTCTCACAAAGACCCACGAAATTTGTAAGTTTTATAGTCCCAAAACACAGCCCTACGTCCATCATAAACAAATCAGCAACACAAAATCAGAAATTTATCAAAGAAAGGTATAAAACCCTAGCTTTAATTTCTGTCCAAAATATGTGTTAGATGTTATGATTAAGTGTTAGAATATGTTGTTTATGTTGTCTAATATTGATCTGGGTTGCTAGATGTTAGATCCATAACACCTAGAGGCTCAGATTTAAGTTTTAAAGAAATCTGGAAAAAAAATTTAGGTCTGACAATGAATGTCAGGCCTTATAAATCATTGCTCGTTTGTTGTTTGTGTTGTTTTAAAGCTTCAATATGTAGCCTGGTATATGGTCTTTAAGATGCAAGTGGTAGAATAGTCATTTTATGTCTAGATTTGTTGTTATTAACGGTCAAAGGCCGTTGACCGGCATTGATTGGGCATTTTCTGGGCAGCCCAGAAAGCCAAGAATCGCCTCTGACAAGTTTTTGATCAAGCGTTCAGATCTGTCATGTTATTGTTGATCTGTGTTTATAGATGTATCCAAGTTATACTATGTTGCTTGTACTACATTCTCATGCCTTAAGATCACATATATAGTATATAGGTTGAAATTTCTGGCCGGTCAAACTAGTGAAGCCGATCATATTTTCTGTTTTCTGGGTAACCCAGAAAACGTAAGAACATGACGACTGACATAGTTTGACCAGATTAGATCTCACGATTTTGATGTTGTTGTTATGATTTTATGTAATGGATCTCTAGACTTACATGTGTTCTACAACCTGAAATCTTTAGATCACTAATACCTTACATGTATTGCAAGTTGTGGAAGCCCAAAGTAGGCCTCACGAACTGTTCTTCATTTCTGGGTAACCCAGACATGAAGAACAGCTCTAACAGCCACTTTGGACGGTCAGATCTGCTTTGTTATGTATTATATGATTATGATTGTTGCTGTATCGTGTAGTACTATATTAGTTTTATAATCTGTGAGCAATAGATAGTCCAGAAACAGCTTGGTATGATCATAAATCGCGATCAAACTAGGCCACATGATCACTGACTTGGTGTTCTGGGTTTGTATGAAGAACATGAAGAACACCTATAGCGACAGTTTTGTCACTATAGGTGGTCTTTAGCGACAGATAATATATTATTTTCCGAAAATTAATTATTAAATAGAAAAAAATAGTTTTTAATTATTAAAAATACCAAATAAATTATTAAAAATTATTTCAAATTTCGAAAATTAGTTTTTAATTATTTTAAATATATTTCATAAATATTTAATATTTTTAAAATATTAAAAGTATTTAATTTATTTAATTATAATATTAAATAAATTATTTAAAAATAATTTTAATATTGGAAAAATCATTAAAAATTATATTATGATATAAGAAAATATTTTAAGTTATTTTTAATGACTTTTAATATTTTGTAATAATTTCATTAATAAATTAATATTAATGATAATTAAGTTATTTACTAAATGAATTAAATTAATTAATTAAAAATAATTTTATTATATTAAAAATTATTTTAAATAATAATAAGGTATTTAAAAATATTTTAAGTTATAAAATATAACTTTTAATATTTAATGATAAATTTTATTAATTACTTATTATTAATGATATTCAAGTTATTTAATAATTTAGTTTAAAAATGATTTTAATATTATAAAAATCATTTAAATGAAAATAAAGTGTTTAAAAATATTTTAAGTTATAAAATATAACTTTTAATATTTAAAGGATAATTTAATTAATAAATTAATATTAATGATTATTAACTTATTATTAAAAATAGTAAATTTATTTAATAATTATATTAAATAAATAGTTTAAAAATGATTTTATTAATTTAAAAATCATTTAAAAGGATATAAATGAATTAAAAATATTTTAAGTTATGAATAATGACTTTTAATATTTTGATAAATAGAACATTAATACATTAATATTAATGGTAATTATTTAGAAATGATTTTAAATGTTTTAAAAATCATTTAAGGGTAATTTTAATACTTTAAAAATATTTTGAGTTATTATAAATAACTTTAATATTTTGGAAATGATTTCATTAATAGTTTAATATTAATTAGATATTAATGATAATATAATTATTTAGTATTTAAATCATTTAATAATGATTCCGAGATTTAAAAATTTATGATAAATAATATTAAATGTTTAAAAATTATTATAAGTCATTTAAAAATAATATGACTGATATTAAGTTATAGTACAGAGTCTTAGACTCGATAATTATCCAATAAAGTTGTCGGTACACCGACATATTTCAGAAATTGATCTGGACTTAGATAATGTGATTAGGTAAGTGATTATTTGTGATTCAATGGCTGTTAAATCTATGTGCCAACGTGATTAGGGAATGTGCTGACTGTAATAAGCAGTATTATATGATATGATTTGTTATTCTAATCAGACAAATGATCTATTTAATGATAGGGCTTGATAGAAAAGATAAATTTAAGTTGTGGAAGCAGCAGACAAGGCAAGTGTAAGACCCCGAATTTTATGAAATAATAGTATTCAATTTTTCTTATAATTACTATTTAGTAAATGGTTAAATTGATAAATGTTAAAGTTAAGGGTGATATATGATTTTTTTTCAAAATACACAAGTGGTTATAAAATAATCATTGTTGTCGGGGAATATTCGTTTTGTCGTGGAATATTCTTTCTGTCGGGGAATATTCGTACGACGGCGCAGCTATTTGTGGGCCCCATAACGAATAACTGTCGGGTGAAGAAAACGACAAATTTGAGTTTTTACAAATAACGGCGTAGTTGTTACTATTAACACTGTTGGAATACCCGGTGGTTAAAATACAGTAATACGCGTTATTGCACAGTAGCACACGGTATTGCATAGTATTTTTGAAATTATTGATTCTTACGTAAGAAGGCACTACTCAATAATTGTTACAGTAATTACTGTTCAATATTTTATTTTATTGATTCAATAATTGCTACGTTGAAATTTTATATTATTGTTGTTCAATAATTGTTGCTGCACAGTATTTCCTATTATCAGATCAATAATTCATATTATTTGAATAGTACTATTAGATAACATTATTGGCAATGTCTAGAAAGTTCTGTCTAAGGAGAGGTTTGGTCATTTAATTGCGCGCCAGTAAGGAAAAATTCTTATTGGAAAGCCCCCTCTTTCCTGGGAACGGCCTGGTTGTCATAAATGTGATTCTGTAATATTATTTGTGAATAATTAATTATTGATTTATATGATAAGAAAATATTTATTTTATGTGGATATAAATGAGGGATATATTTTTGTGGTTAAAATGAAGGAGTTAATGTTGAGGTTTTTATCAGTATTTTTGTCGGAATGAGGTATTAAAAATCAGGGTTTTTGAGATATTTTGCGGGGGTTATAATTTTTAATCCGACCGTTGGATCGTTGTGATTTTTGGATATGTTATACATATATAAGTTGAGTATATGTCCACAAATTTTGAACCGTTAAAAATGAACGTATGATTTATTATGAATTTTACGAGATGACTGGTTCAGAAATTGTTGAATTTTCGGAGTTTATCATTTTGGTGGAAAATTCTAGAATTGGTGGGCCCCACTTGTGGTTGGTGAAGAAATGTGCTGAATTATATTTCAAATGTGGTGGGTAGGAATAGTAGCAGGTAAAGCCATCAGGTTGCAGGTCAAACCTACCAAAATTTTCCTATAAATAGAGGGCTAAGTTAGAATTGAAAATCACACCAGAAACATAAGCTTTCTCTCTTTCTCTCTCTATATTATGAAGCATATTTTGTGAGTTTTTAGATACTTGGTGAGTTGCTATTCAGTGCAAGTTTCCTTCGCTTTGCATTCCAGTCAGAAGTGCTGCTCCTTTGAGGTAAGGGATAGTAAGGGATTGTAAGGGATAGTAAGGGATTTTAAGGGTTGTTATGATTTTCAGTTTCGTAATTTTTCTGATCTTCAAAAATTCTGAAAAAATTTGAAATGATATTTTGATGAGTTTTCTTGATTGTGTCCAAAAATGGTGATTTTTGGATGTATAGATTGAGAGTTATGAATTTTATGAGAAAAGACTATTTTAGAAGTAACAGCTTATAATTCCTTGTGGTTAACTCCAAAATTGATGAAATTTTTATTGGGAGTACATGTATATGATAGAAGTATACTCTGTAAATTTCAGAATTTTTAGACAAAAGTACAATTTTTGATAAATGTCTAAATATTCGGCTATTTTGGCCATATGAAAAATAGTAAATGACTTTTAAAAATTATGAGAAAAATATATGTTCACTATGGGACTATATTATGCTAAATTCCAGAAAAAAAAAATATTTTTGGAACTGATTTGGTATTTTTCATGAAAATAGTCTAGTTATGAGTAAATGAATTAAATATGTTTTATGAGGAAAGAAAATTGGAAAATAGGATTTTATGGCTTGAGAATCCTATATGAGGTATATGCAGATTTTTGATGAGGGTTTTGGCTATTGATGATGAAATCTTAAGAGTTGACATTTTATGATGATTAAATGCATTAATTAGTAAAGTGTAAACAATTTAAATAAATTGTTTATAAGCTTAAGAAATGTTATTCTTTCAATATCATTATACCGAAATATTGGTATAGATTTTATTGTTAAATTTCTACCTTTTTGAGTCGAGGTTACTATACATGAGTTACTATTCACGACAAAATTGGTTTCTTTTTCTAACCAAATTATAGTTGATTTATGAATATTGCTCTTGAAATTAAATCCATGTTTTGACCATATTATTTTTATCATCATATATAACATTTTTATAACCCTGATGTTGAAATTCTCTTTCACTGGAGTGTAAAGATAGGTAGATTATTGGTATGATCATGACTAGGGTTCTCTTTGGCCTGTAGTGCAAAGTTGAATTGTGACTGGTATGATCATGACCATTGAATTTATAATTGAATATCTTAAGCTTAAGTGCAAAGGTGAATTGATCAACATGGTTATAATTATTGTTTATATAAATTCTGAAATGATTATATATTTCTTTGAGATATGAATATATTTGGCCTGTAGTGCAAATATGAATTGTTGATGAATATCTTTGGCATGTAGTGCAAAGATGGCCTGTTGATGAATATCTTTGGCCTGTAGTGCAAAGATGAACTGTTGTTGAATATCTTTGGCCCGTAGTGCAAAGATGGTTTGTTGATGAATATCTTTGGCCCGTAGTGCAAAGATGGATTTGTTAGTATGATTATAAACAGGAACTGTGATTTGGTATAACCATGATCTTTGATGTTTCAGGTAAAGACAGGTGATGAAAATATTCTTCGTCCTGGGTGCGAAGAAAAATTTAGAATCACAATTATGATTATGAGTTATTCATATGATTGTGGAAAGGAACTGTTGAGTGATGTTACAGGGATAAAACATTGTTGATGGATTTTTAACATGGAGAAGATAATAGACTTTATAGTCTATTTGACTCTTCTAATGGATTGCTCGTTCCGCTGCAACTATGGTTGAAATTTTTATCATTTACCATATGTTCTAAATCTCTGATTTATTGTTGATGAATGCTATTGATAATTGAATTATCTTTAGTCATGATATTCTTTACTGAGCTAGTTGTGCTCACCCTTTTGCTTCACAATTCCTTTCAGGTAATAAGAGTGTAGTTGAGTCGAGCGGGGGTAACAAGGGAATAGAACGGTGGTCATCATTTAGTAGTTATATTTGGTGAAGAAAATAGGGTGAGGCGAACCCAACGTTGGAAGGGTGTTTTGTCACTATCATACAAGATGTCTAATGACATACAACCTCGTGTCATCATAAGACAGGGTTGTGCTCATCCACTTGCTGAGTATATCTACGAGCACTACCTATATAATCTTGGTGTTTGTTTGAAGTATAATTCTCAATTTGAGACAGTGGAGATATTGATAAGTCAAGAGAAGACTCACCATTGGGAAGAATATGATAGTAATCTTCTCGTTTTTCTTTGGGGTCTATTGGGTCAACCAAGGATAATTCTGTGGCCATATGATATCTATCATAACCTAGACGCGTGGCCTCCCATGTACGAAGGTTTCCTTGAGCACTTCCCAAAGATTCTAATTTCTAAAACAGTTTTTGACTATACCTTTATGTAAGGTGTCATTGTGAGGTGATGTCCACGGTTGGAACATGAGTCACATTTGGTATATATTTGTATCCAAACTCACAGCATATGTGTTGTTGTATTTTACACGACAATTGTTGTAATAAAGTTATAGTTGTTTTCTGTACCATGTATTTGACGACTCAGAATAGGTTGGATGGAATGGACCTATTTTGGGGTTGTCACAGCAAGTATCTAACTCTTTGCATTTACTTTATGCAACGGACATGCGTAAGATAATATCTGAATTGTTTATTTCAATTGTTCAAATATTTCAACCTTTGTATATATTTATGCAATGATTCTGTATAAGTAAGTTATTAAACTATAATTGTTGTACAAGTTCCTTTATTCTGTTATTATTGATCAAATTATATATTCTGATTGTTAATTTCTAAAATATGGTTATACAAGTGTCCCCACTTGGATAATCATTATATTTTATCACATGTTGATACATACTTATCGGTGTTCAGTATGTATAAGTTGAATTAAAAGTCGTCTAAGCTATTTGATCCAGCTAGACATATATTTAAAGTTGTTGTTGAACAAGATAAAACTTTATCCAACTAAATTGTTTTGGTTTGGATTCAAGACTGGTATGAACATCCCAAATATGGGAAACTTTTATGCGCCTAAGGCGGGAATGCTGGATGAAAATATCGTCCTTTAATGTAGTATTGATCAATACAGGGCATAACGGGCTGATCACCCCCCGTGCCCGTAAGTAATGACGGTTTACAGATGAAGTTCTGTTTAACCTTTTCGAAAATAGAAAATAATGTTCATAGTTTGTCAACTGATCCTCATTTATAGGCAGTACGTAGTTTCAAAATTTTGAAATCGAAATGATATGTTCTTTATTATCGGTTCAGTTTACTTTACAACTGTTGATTCGTTGTAGAAGTATCGTTCAAAGAAAATATTAAATTCGTTCAGCTAACTGTTATTGTTGCTATTACTTGCTGGGCACTCAAATGCTCATCCTTGCTTAAATTTAAATATTTTCAGCTAAAGGTGAATAACCTGGAGGCTCTTCTAAGAACAAAGGGAAAGGGAAGATCGCTGAATGAATGATAAGGCTATCTTTTGTAATAACTAGACTTTATTACGGTAATGATGATATATATTAATTATCATGTAATGAAACGAATGTTTGAAGGTTTCGTACTTGGGATTGAAAACTCTGATAATATGTAAATTAAATTTGATAATCTATATTATTGTTATTATTATTAGTATTATTCCGCTCATAGAAATGGTATCGTGAAGCACTGAGTTCGGGTTTCAAGTACCTGAATTTGGGGGCGTCACAGTAAGGGATGTTATTCTATTCGAAAATGATATTATTTCCTCAATATCATTATGCCGAAATATTAGTTGAAAATTTTTATCAAATTTGGAACTTTTTCATGTCGGGGTTACTATTCATGAGTTACTACTATTCACGAGTTATTATTCACAAGTTACTATTCACGAGTACTATTCACGAAGCATGATGATTTTTTTGTTAAATTTCTATCTTTTAGTGTCGGAGTTACTATTCACGTATACGGCACTATTCACGAATACGACACTATTCACTGAAAAATGAAATTTTCTTCTTTTCGTCTAAAATATCTATTCTGGATACTAGCTTTGATTGTATTCATGTTTTAATCATTCTTGAATTTTAATCCACTATGATTATTTATGAAGTATTTTTGGACATGGAATAGCTAAAATACGAATCCTTAATATTTATTCTTTTGTTTCACTGGATTCGTTTTCTTTAAAATATTTTTCATCATCCTCAGTCCTAAATGATGATGTTACTGAATATCTTTGGCCTGTAGTGCAAAGATGAATGATTTCTGATGAATATCTTTGGCCTGTAGTGCAAAGATGAATAATTGATTCCAGATATATATTGATTGATGTTACAGGGATAGAAGATAGACGATGAACTTTTAAATTCATATATAGAAGATAGTAGATTTCATTCTCTACTAGACTACTCTTCTATTGATTATTAGTTCCGCTGCGAATATTGATTTAAAACTTGTTGTCTACTGTATTTGATTAAATTTTCCCCTGTTGAAGACTAGCGATAATTTGTTCTGTATTATCTTAGTCATAATGTTCTTTACTTGGCTAGTTGAGCTCACCCTTTTCCTTGTTGTTCTATTTTTCTTCTCAAGAGGCAAGAATGTAGCGAGTACTAGTCGGGGTGTGGAATGATGGTTCTAGAAGTGGTTCTAGTAGTCCTCACTATTCTGTAAAATAGTGTATTAATAATTGTAATGAGGACTTATTTGAGTATGGATATTGTCTAGATGACAATATTTGTATTTAAACTCACAGTTTAAGTGTTGTCGTATTTTGCACGACAATTGTTTTAATAAAGTTGTAGTTGTTTCTGTACCATGTATTTTGGCGACTCAGAATAGATTGGGTGGATTGGACCTATTTTGGGGGCGTCACAATAATAATAATAATAATAATAATAATAATAATAATAATAATAATAATAGTAATAGTAATAGTAATAATTATTAATAATAATTATGATAATAGTAATAATAATAGTATTATTATTATTATTATTATTATTATTATTACTATTATAGTTATAATAATAATAATAATAATAATAATAATAATAATAATAATAATAATAATAATAATAATAACAACAATAATAACAATAATAACAACAACAACAACAACAATAATAATAATAATAATAATAATAATAATAATAATAATAATAATAATAATAATAATAATAATAATAATAATTGTTATTGCGGTGGTGTAGTGAAATATGAAAATTGTTATTGACGATTTGTAAGTTTTGTAGACACGTTTAGATTTTTCTGTATATCTATTTTAAAAGAAAAATTAATTATTGTGGTGGTGTGGTGAATTATGATAATTATTATATTTTATTGTAAGTTATTTTAAATTGTAAATTTTTTTTTGATAATATAATATTTTTTTAAATTTTAATCTAATTTTTGAATACGTGGTGTTTTCGGACAATTACTAGTGTATTAATTTAGCTGGTTGGTGTCTAAGATAATATTAAGATACAATAACTGTTGTATTTTATAATGACCACGTTCTTCACGTAAACACCAATAATTAATTGAGAATTGGCCACACCTGTCAACATCTCTTGTATAGAAGAACTGTTCAGTTCGTTTTTTCTGCGGGGGTGACGGCACAATCCGTGTGGTATTGACATGTCTACGCCTAGCGCGATCACCTTTTGGTGTAGTTTTTTATAAACTGAGTTATTTGGTCTACTTTTATAATATTTACATAATTAGAATGGAGTAAAATTTTGCACATCCCACAATTTTTTTTTCAATTATTTTAAACTTTTATTTCAAAAAAATTTATGCACACGTATAAATGTGTCATCTGTATTAGTATAAACTAGTAATTGTCCGTGTCTGAAGACTTAGCAGCTAGGCGTGATTTTTTTTTGAGTGGGCGGGATTTTTTTTTTTTGTATAAGATAAAATGTGAGCGTCTAGATTAATTTATAATAAATCTGAACGTCTTTATGTTTTAAAGTAGGAAAAGATTCAAATTGTGTTCTATGTTACTATTATAGATAATGCTAAATTAAGATCTCAAATACTTGATCCAAAAAAGGGTCTCAAAATGATGAGTAATCATTATATTAATTTGATACATCTCTTATTAGTGATTATAACATAAAGTATCACTAAAATATTTGTCATATTATTCAAAAATTTATATGAGAATAAAATTTTTAGACTTTTAATATTATTTTTTATATTATTATTCCTATAATTTTTATTGATTCATAAAGCTTATTATGGATTAATAGATAAATGATTCGAACGATAAATATAATAAAAGAAATGACAATTGATATTTGTTAAAATAAACATGACATTTTTCCAATGAAATATATATTCAACAATATTTTTTCTCAAAATTTTTATTTCAAATGATGTGTCATCATAATATTAGTTGGGTAAATTTTATGTGATTAAATATCTCACAAAGAGTAATGCTAGGTTCTGAAATATTTAGTCTCAAAATAGTTACATATTCAATATTTTAATGATAATTTATAAAATAGTGAATCACATATTTATTCAATCAATGTCATGATGACACATTATTTAAAATAATTTTTAAGATAAAAAATATAAAATTCCTAAGAATAATTGTGATATTATAAATTATTATTAAAATATTGAATATCATTTCATATAAAACCCATTTTATATAAAAAGAAATGGAGAATGTTCAAAAATACCTCTGACTTTTATCTCGATGTCTACCGAGCACCCTATACTTTTTTTTCCAAAAATACCCTTAACGTTATATTTTATGGGTCATCCGTGCCCCTGTCGTTAACAGAAATGCCAAATAGACAAATGGGGTTACATATTTGATGACGTGACTGCCACATGAAAATCAAAATGCTAAAATTCAAAACATAACATATTTACATCAAATACTAAAAATACTAATTAAAAAAAATACTAAAATACTAATTAAAAAATACTAAAATACTAAAAAAAATAAAATTCAAAAAATACTAAAATTCAAAAAAATACTAAAATACTAAAATTCAAATTATTTTGTTAATTAATCAAAACATCAAAAATTCAAATTACATCATTAAAATACTAAAATCATAACATATTTACATCATTTACATCATAACATAACATATTATCATATTTACATATTTACATCATTTACATCATATTTACATATATCTTCGTATTTTAGTAATATTTTAGTAAAATACGAATATATTTAATATATTTAGTAAAATACGAATATATTTAGTATATTTAATATTTTAGTAAAATGCGCATATATATGTAAATATACGAATATTTTAGTAATATTTTAGTAAAATACGAATATATTTAGCATATTTAGTATTTTAGTAAAATAGGAATATATGTAAATATACGAATATTTTAGTAAAATACGAATATATTTATGATAATATAAAAATCGTTTAGATTGAAAAAGTAGTGATTTAGTGGATTATAAAATCAACATAGTAACTTATGATCTATATTATCTGTTATTTTAATTTTGTTTTAAATATTTTAAATTGTATAATATTATTTTATAATATAATTATAAATGGTATAATATTATGTTGTAATATAATTAAATTAGTAATGATAATATCTGCACAGTTTAGATTGGTAGTGATTTTATTATATACGTGTATTATAATATTATACCATATATGTATGATATAATGTATGGTATAATTATGAATGTTATAATATTAGAAAAGTAATTATTTTAGGATATAATAATTATGTTTTAACATAATTAAATTAGTAACAGTTTAGAAAAGTTGTGGATTTTAGGGTTTATAAAATAAACATATTAGTGCAAGATTATATATATGTATGATAATGTATGATATAAGATTATAAATGGTATATAATACTGTAAAATTCTAAAAAAATGGTTTTATTGGGTTATCACTGTTAGTAATGTTGGAACTTATATATATGCATGGTATAATATTATAAAATTCAAAAATCAATGTAATTATGTAACAGTTGACATTACCAAAATAATTTAGATTTGTAGTGATTTAGTGGATTATAAATTCAAAATATTAATTTGGTATTAAAAAAACTAATGATTTTAGGAGATAATAATTAAATTAGAAATGATAATATCAGAAAAATTGACATTATCAAAACAGCTTAGATTTATAGTGATTTAGGGGATTATAAAATAAAAATATTAATTTGGGATTAAAAAAATAGTGATTTTAGAATATAATAATTAAATTAAAAATGATAATATCAGAACAGTTGACATTACCAAAATAATTTAGATTTGTAGTGATTTATTGGATTATAAATTTAAAATATTAATTTGGGATTAAAAAAGTAGTGATTTAAGGAGATAATAATTAATTTAGTAATGATAATATTAGAACAATTAACATTATCAGAACAATTTAGATTTGTAGTGATTTAGGGGATTATAAAATCAAAATATTAATTTGAGATTAAAAAATAGTGATTTTAGGATATAATAGTTAAATTAGAAAGAATAATATCAGAACAGTTGACATTACTAAAACAGTTTAGATTTGTAGTGATTTAGTGAATTATAAATTTAAAATATTATTTTGGAAGTAAAAAAGTAGTGTTTTTAAAAGATAATAATTAATTTAGTAATGATAATATTAGAACATGCAACATTATCAGAATAATTTAGATTTTGTAGTGATTTAGAGAATTATAAAATCAAAATAATAATAATAATATAAAAACCGTTTAGATTGAGAAAATAGTGATTTATAAGATTATAAAATAAACATAGTAAGTTATGATTGTTATTATTTGTTATTTTAATATTGTTTTAAATGTTTTAAACTGTATAATATTATGTTGTAATATAATTATAAATGGTATAATATTATGTTATAATATAATTAAATTAATAATGATAATATCCACACAGTTTAGATAGGTAATTATTTTGTTATATATGTGTATTATAATATTATACCATACATGTATGATATAATGTATGGTATAATTATGAATAGTATAATATTAGAAAAGTAGTAATTTTAGGATATAATTGTTTTAAATGTTTTAAACTGTATAATATTATGTTGTAATATAATTATAAATGGTATAAAATTATGTTGTAATATAATTAAATTAGTGTGGGATGCACATTAATTATATAGAATATGTGTTACAATCTGGGAAAGGCAAATGTTATTCAATGGTGTTATGTACTGCAATTTAGTATAGATAATAGATAACAGATAATAGATAATAAATAATAGATAGATTTCATTCAAAATCTTACCACATCAGTACAGCCTCATATGAGCTCACGTAAATTGTAAAAGAAATGGCAATGAGTTGTCCATCCGAGTTGTTAAAAGAGATTAATTTTTTATTCATTTCGTTCCATATTAAAAGTTCTTATTATTTAGTGAATTCTGTTTGAATTATTTCCTTAAGAACCATGACTTCTTTATTGGAATAAATCAATTTGTAATAAGCTGATTGAATGTTATATTTCATAAAAATTATAAAAAGTTGTCAATTACTTAGTTGATTGAATCCTTCAAGGATTTATTTTTTAAGTGGCATGATTCAATTGGATGAAAAAGTGTTGGTCGCGTAATTGGCACAAAGAATAAAATAATAAATATGAAAATATTTTAAAATGTTAATTTTTAGTACTTCCAATAATTGATGGAGTTGGTTAGAAAATAAGTTTTTAAAAGATTTATTATCTTTCATATATCTAACCAATATTGTTTTCATAAATCTTGGGATGAGTTTTATATTATTTAAGTATTCCATAATTTATTAATCGATTTAGTTTTCCATAAATTGGTTAAGCAAATAAATTTTCATATCTTTAGAATCAATTAGCGTGGTTCAAATAATTGGAAGAATCTTTGAAAGCTAATAGATTGAAGTTTTAAAATGAATATGAAAATAATTTTTAATTGCATGGGAAAGTAATTAATTAATTATAGAATAAATTTATTAGGCACATAAAATGTAGGTAAAATAAATAAAAGTCTAATATTAAAGGAAAATTACTTTTCAAATAATTAAAACTAATTTTTCATAAAAAGTAAGTTGACTCTATCGTGTTTAAATTGATCCAATCTGGTTGTTGCCTAACATAGTTATCTAATTAATAGATCCTAAAATAACGTGGATGTTGATAATATTCATAAAATAAGGTGATCAGTATATATATCAAAATAATTGTCAAGGGTATTTTTGTCAAGGGCAATAAGAAGCATTAATTAGAATGAACATATGTTGATTTTATAGAACGATATGTGTCAATTTATTATGTCATGTACTGTAATTTAGTATAACAAACTAGATACAAACCCCCGCGTTGCTGCGGGATTATTCAAATTTTTAATAATAAATGTGTGCGTACAATTAATAAATTAAAATATAATAAGAAAATAGTATATTATTGTGCGATGATCAAATTTTACACAGAAAAATAAATGAATATACATATTTCAAATCCTCGTGCTAGTAGGTAGCAACATTCTATAATTAATTAATAAAAGAGAAAGTATATATTTTTGTTCTGTGAAGTAAATAATCATGCTTACTACAAAAGTTTTACTGCAAAATGTGTGAGGGAAGCTTGAATCAAGCTAAATAAACATTGACAAAATCATATTGCTCTGTCCCGCAACAAGTGCGAAATAGAACATTGATCCCAAAAATTCTGTAAAGAAAATTCACATTTCCAAAGCCTTAATATCCTTAATCTTATCAAACCCTTAAATCTGATCAAACACACTTGTTTATGTGACTTAAAATGAAGATACTAAATAATCAAATTAAGAAATAAACTCAGTTCCTTACTGTTGATATAAGAAACGTGAATAGCTCTAATCTAAACACAAACTTTTCAATCGAAAACCCACCAAAATTTTCAATTAAACACGATTGACAACACAAATATCAGATCAATCAAATCAATTGCAAACATTATTTCGCATATCAGCAACTAAATGCAAATGCAATAATCTCAAATTTTAGCCCATAATATCTAAAAATTTAGAAAATAAGCAAACTAATGAAATAATTTCACTTGCTTCTAGGTTATGTTTCACACTCCTGCATATAGTTGTAACCTGTAAGTAATAATGTGTGTATATAATAGAAGAAAGACAGAGAGACAAAACGAAAAAGAAAAGAAAACTTGACCGTAAAGAAGAAGAAGTCATGGTTGCTATTCACTTATGATAATAAATAATTAGCCTGATTAATATACGTATATATATGTATATACTCTAATTCAATTAGGAAGTTTTATCCATATAAAATTTTGCTCATTGGTTATTGAAGAGATTAAATTTTACTTAGTTTGTTATTATTTATCCATAATTTAAAAAAAGATAAAGAAGCATTAATTAAAATGAACATATGTTAATTTTATAAAATGATATGTGTCAATTTATTGTGCCACTGTAATTTAGTATAACAAATTTGATAAATTAAAAGGTATTCGGTGGCAAATCATTAGTTTTGCCAAAGTTTAAAATAGTAATGACCACGTCCTTCACGCAAACACAAACTATTAATTGCAGCTTGCCGGATCAGTCAACAACTCAGCATACATCAACTACTGTAAGTCTGTAACAGCCGTGTGCCCGTGTGGTGAGCCATGTCTGTGCGTACCACATCCACTACTCCTTTCCTCCCAAACGACGTCGTTGACGGCGCCGTAGACTACAAGAATCGCTCAGCCCAAAGATCCAAATCCGGCGGATGGAGGTCCGCATCATTCATCATAGGTACGCAGTAATAATAACACAAACAACCCAAAACGACGTCGATTACGATGTGGTGATGTCTTCCTTGATTTGCAGGTGTTGAGGTGGCTGAGAGGTTTGCTTATTATGGGATAAGTTTGAACCTAATTACTTACCTTACTGGCCCGTTGGGTCAGTCAACGGCCACGGCTGCCGTTAATGTCAACGCCTGGTCCGGAACGGCGCCGCTTTTGCCGCTTTTGGGTGCTTTTGTTGCTGATTCTTATCTGGGTCGATACCGTACTGTTATCATTTCTTCGTTTCTCTATATTCTGGTTTGTTTCTCTCTCTCCTCTTTTATATAAACTCCTAGTCCCAAAATTCACAAAGATTTTATTTTGAGTATTACTGCACTTACAAATAACTTTTACATGAAATAGCTTACAAAATGATAAGTTTATAATCAGAGGATGTATTCAATTAAGATTTTTAAAGACTTTTTTTATAAACTTTTGTAGAATTTATAAATTTTAATAATTTTTAAAAGCTTTAAAGACTTTTTTAAAAATGACTTTTATAGATTTCATGAAATAAGTAACAGATTTTTATAAATTTTTTATCAAGACTGATAGATTTTTGTATATTTTTAATATATCTTGTAACTTATATTAATTGTTAATTAGTCTATGTATACAACATCTCTCTCTTTTTTCATGAACCAGAGTAAATCTCATTATTTTATTAAAATATTGTGGCATGATATTTTATATATGTTGAAAACTTTCGAACTGCCGATTTCTCCCTTACCAATTTACTGTATTTTTTTTCTTTTTCCTCGATTACACGTACTACGAGACATATTAGGTCTTTAGTTATTTGTTTACATATTAATATATCTTGTTAATTCTCTTAATTATAATATGATTTAATTTTATCCACATATAAATTAAATCCAATTAGTTTTAAGGCCCAAATTTTATCAAATTAATTTTTCCATCACATATTAATACTTATTAGTCCATATGAAATAAATAACTAGTTTGACCCAATAAAAGACAAAGTCCAATTAAATTATTTAAAATATAAATTTAAATGTTATTTATTTATTTATTTTTATTTTTTTTATTATTTTTTCCTGGGTATTACATCGTGAATTTGTATTTACACCGCGAATTTCTGGGTTCCCTCTTTACTGGCGATCCGAATTTTTACTTTTGTGTTTAATATTTGGAAGTCTTTAGAAGTATTTAGAGATGATGTCAGACTTTGGATATGAGTTAATAGTTATAATTCTTCTTCTAAAGTCTGTCAAACTCTACCATTTGATAGAAATCTGAAAAATTTATGACTTTTTGAATACCAAAATATTTTTATAGACTTTGTAAAAATTTTAATTCAATACCACCTAACTTTTAAAGACATTAAAAAAGTTGTAATTGAATACCAGTAAAATTTTATAAACTTTTTAAATGTCTTAATTAAATACAACCAAATTTTAAAAGTCTTTAAAAATCTTAATTGAATACACCCCTTTAGTTGACCATATTTGAGTGGGGCAATGATCGTAACCAACCATCTCTCTTTTTCTAACCTGTCTTTAGTTCGAAATTCCCGCAAATTCTAAGGGATGTGGTTTCAAGAATATAATGGTGGAGAATGATAACCTGTGTTATTGGTATACTCACTAATATGGTTCCGGACAATTCATATCTCTCCTCTATTCTACAAGATTATTATTGTTTAGGTAATAGTTTTGAGGCTGTTACTTTTTCTCATGTCTGTAGGGATGTCGATATGGTCTGTTTCAAAAAAAAAAAAAAAAAAACTCTCTTTAGTCACCAAAGCATTATTTTATTGTTTATTTTATATTACATTCAAAACAAAGAGGCTCTTTTTCTTGATTTCAAAACAAACTATTTAAAAGTACTTTTAATTTCAATTTGAATTGACTGAATAATACAACCCAATTAATTGTATAATTCATATATTTGCGAAAAGTTTGTCTCTATTTGGGGAAATGAAAATTTCAGAATACTACCTCCTTTCTAAGATACAGAATTAAATTTTGACTTTTCAAAGTCAATATGAGATATTTATAAATTTAAAATTCTATCAATGTTTTAAAATATAAGATCAAGCTTTCAACTTTTCAAAGTTAATTTGAGATTTTTATAAACTCAAAATTGATGTAATTTATTAACTTTTGAATATAATAAATCTTGTAATAACTAGTACTATTGTTATAGGTTTTAGTTTTCATAATTGTAATGTTTAAAAGTAGATTGCTTCATATCAATTTTGACTTTGAATATATCTTACAATGAACTTAAAGAGACAATATTGATCTTATATTTTAGAA
The DNA here is from genome assembly GCA_016801055.1 of Panax notoginseng. Lineage (NCBI taxonomy): Eukaryota > Viridiplantae > Streptophyta > Magnoliopsida > Apiales > Araliaceae > Panax > Panax notoginseng. The sequence goes on along the minus strand of CM029016.1, from coordinate 145,941,651 downwards.
CGGAGGGAGTATATCAATTTCTAGTATAATATTTCTGATCCAAAATACGCACTACCAATTTTTATGTCAAGTTTTGTCCCCAAGAAAATACTCGGGAAAACTATTCTATGTAATGCCATGATATCAAGTCTCTGTGTATTTTATCACCTAATACCAATTAGACTGCAGCTAATTAGACAGTCTTCGTGATTATTTACTTTGCTAACCATCTGTTTTTCGGTGTCTTGCTACCATATGACTTCAGATTTTTAGGTGAAAACATAACTGAGATTACAAGATATGCAGAGTAGATTAAAACATGTGGACACCATTGCTTTCAGTTTCAGCAAATTGTTTCACATGTTATTCTTAGATTTTTTTTAAAGTCCCACTTTTTTGGGAATACAATAATTTTATAATCAAGTACGCCATTCATTATTACAATATCAAGAACCAATCAAACCTCACTAGTTAGAAGACGAAGAAATAAACTCACAAACAAGCCTCACATAAAGAGAAAATACTGCTTCATATAAAGGAAGAAATAAACTCACAAGAAGTAAGAATCGAACCTGAGACCTGAAGGTCACAAAGATATGTTACGATGAGTTCCCAACAATTACATCTTTTCCCTTCTCCACTCCCTAACACCACCCTACACCCCCTGCCAGAAAAAAATAAAAAAAATCATAGCAAATCAAAGATTTAAGGACACTTGAGAAAACTTGCTTTCTGATTGATTGAAGAATTATGGTTAAATAATAATATGGCTTGACTGGCTGTTAAAATGTGTTTTACCCCGTGGTGTTCAATTCTTTGTATATGAATAATGAAATGCTGACCTGTTTGCCTTGGGGTTCGGATGAAGTACAGGGGCTTGGCTTATTGACACTTTCAGCTGCAGTTATTCCTTCTTCCAGCTCTATCGACTGCCAAAGTGCCTCCAGTACCCAGTTCCGTGATATGCTCTCCTCCTCAGCTGCAAGTTCTTCTCTTCTTTTTCTCCCTATACCTAGTGGCATTAGCACAAGGAGGGCATAAACCTTGTGTTCAAGCTTTTGGAGCTGACCAGTTTGATGCTGAGGATCCAGAGGAGTGCAAAGCCAAAAGCTCGTTCTTCAACTGGTGGTATTTTGGTTTATGTGTTGGTACTTCGGTGTCGGTCAAAGTCCTGAGCTACATACAAGACAACCTAAGTTGGGTTCTAGGATTTGGGATTCCCTGCATTACCATGGGCATCGCACTGGTCATCTATTTACTTGGAACTGTAACATATCGATTTAGCATCAGCAGTGCTGAGAAAAACCCATTTATGAGAATTGGTCAAGTATTTGTTAATGCAACTAGGAATTGGAGAAGTAGTCTTACTGCAATATCTGCTGACGAGGAAGCTTGGGGAACCTTGAATCATCAGGGATCTCAACAATTCAAGTAAGATAAATGTTTGACAAACGGAGAACAATAATGTTCATTAGTTCATGACATAACATCTATCGATAAACACGAGCATCTTTTTACTTTTTTAGGGACCTTGTCTCACAAAAGTTGGAATCAGCTTCTTAGGCTGTACTTATCATTTGATTTTAGTCGATATGTATTTCTGGTAGTGTCAACTGCCAGAGTGAGATACATGATTTGACGTAAGGATTTGCAATGACTATTTCTTTTTGATACAGCTTATTCATCTCATTTAAATTTCTATTACTGGAATTGTACAGGTTTCTTAACAAAGCATTGCTTTCACCTGATGGTTCAAAGGAAGATACAAAGGTTTGTAGCATTGGTGAAGTGGAAGAGGCAAAGGCAATTCTCAGGCTGGTTCCTATATGGGGCTCATGTTTAGTATATGGCATTTTGTTTGCACAGTCACCCACTTTATTTACCAAGCAAGGAGTTACCATGAACAGATCTGTGGGCTCAAGCTTTCAGATCCCACCTGCTGCACTACAATCTTTTATTGGTGTTGGCATTCTTACCTTTATTCCCATCTATGACCGCATTCTGGTTCCCATCTTAAGAGTTATAGCTGGGAAATCCTCGGGCATAACAATGCTTCAAAGAATGGGAGTTGGAATACTTCTGTCCATCCTTTCTATGGTAATTGCAGCTCTAGTTGAGAGAAAACGGCTTCAAACTGCATTGGATTATGGGCTAGTTGATAAGCCAGATGTACCAATTCCGATGAGCATCTGGTGGTTGGTACCTCAGTATGTATTGTTTGGAATTGCTGATGTATTCACAATCGTTGGTCTGCAAGAGTTTTTCTATGATCAGTTTCCAAGTGAATTGAAAAGTATAGGTCTCTCTCTCTTCCTCAGTGTATTAGGTGTTGGGAGCTTCTTGAGCAGCTTTCTCATCTCAGTTATTGAGAAAACCACAGGAGGAGATGGACAAGACGGTTGGTTTTCAAATAACTTGAATCGTGCACATCTTGATTACTTTTATTGGCTACTTGCTGGACTTAGTGCAGTGGCATACTGGCATTGGCAGTGTACTTGTATTTTGCGAGATCTTACATTTATAATAGAGGACATTGTAATACCCGTGAATTTTAAATAAATAATATTTATATTGAGAATAGTGATTGTTTGAATATAAATATATATAGTGGTGACATGAGTTGTGGTAATTAATTTAATTGAATAAACATATGATAATTGAGTAATGTGGCAAAAGTGATGAGAAGCTTAATTTAAGTTTATGAAATCATGCCTAGTGTGGCAAAGTGGTGAAATGAGAAAGTTACTAATTGTGAAATGGATGAAATTAATTAGTACTAGTAGGGAGTAAATAATTACATAATGTGATAGACTAATTTCTATTATTATTCATTAATTATTGTGAGCAAAAGCAAGTAAGGTGTAGTCCTATATAATAAGGTTTCTTCATTCAATATAAAATGAGGTGTGACATTAAAATGTGAACAATTATTATATAAAACTATATGATAAAAGTAAGCTTTAAATTATGTAATTTGATGAGTTGTATGGAAGAGCCTTTTGTGACATCATGATGTGTGGTAGAGCAATTAAATGTATATTTTAAACATATGAGAGAAATTAAATTTGAATAAATAAATATTTATTATTAAATGTTTATTTTAATATGTAGAATTGGAATAATAAGTTTTGTGGAAAATAATGGGGTATTGATACCCAACTAAATTATATTCTAGTCCAATGTAGATATTCTTTAAATTGACCCGATTTACATGAATTATATGATTATGTGTACTTGTACTCTTAACTTACCACAATGTAATAATATCAACTCATTAAAATTCATTTGTGAGCCAAAAGGGAATTAACCTTAGTGCAACTAGTGACCATTTTAACTAATATAATAAGCTAAATAGCCTTGTCCCAAAATCATAGTCCCATCCTAAGTCTCAGTCATGTTTTATCAAAAGCCTATGGCTCTATGTTGCTGAAAACCAAGATGGAGATTATGGCTATGGGAATGGAAGAAGATGGAGTTGGTGAAGCTTTTCACCAACTTTTTGTAACACAATGGTTTCTTCTATCTGCCATTGATACAATCCTTAGGGAAAAACCCCAATTGGATAATAATCTCATCTCAAATTTGAGTTGTTGATTTCTTTGTGAGGTTCTAATTGGAGTGTGAGAATTGTTGAGGAAGCTGGAAATTGAAGCAAGAGTTAGCATTTCAACATCAAGAAGGTAATGCCCATTTACATGTTCTTAAGTTCAAGTTTTGCAAGTTCTTAGGAATATGGTAGAATACTTGTTATTTGAGTCGAAAATTTGATGGTTGAAGTATGATGTAATCTGAAAATTGATGATAGACGTTGTTAATATGGTCGAATACGAAATCAACGAAAGTTAAACGGAGTATTTTGGTCAAGAAACAAATCTGTGATGAAGAGAATCACTAAATATGTTAAACTTTGGAGAAATGACATAAACTTTGAATTGATTCTTGAATTTGGTTATTTACGTGATTTGAATTGTTAGAATCATGTTAGGGATGTTTGGTAATAAGTTTATGGAGTTTATATCAATTGGGCAACCTTAAATTGCTGTCTGTATGAAAAATTGGGGTGTTGGTTCGCAGCAGGGGAGTTAGGAGCTTAACTGCAGTAGCCAAGTATGGGCATGCCGACCTGACAGTAGCATAAAAGTTCCGCCCCGGCGGGGGTTGGGCAGTGAATTAGATTTCTATTTTTTTTATTGTTCAACACAAGAAATCTTAATTTAACCTAATTTAACTCAAGGAACATAAATAATCTTTAAACATGTATCAATACGTATGATAAGATGTTCTAGTGGGTTGGGAGTTCGCGGAGGAGTTAGATAGGAGTCGGGAAAGGAGAACCAGTTTGAAGGAGCAGTCATAATCCCCGAAGACTGAAGCTGTTTCCGAAGAGCTGGATTTGATTGACTTCGGAAGATGACTACGGATTCGGAGATGGCGTCTTGACTTCGGAAGATGACTTCGGATTCGGAGATGGCGTTTTGACTTCAGGGACTTTGGATTTGGAGATGGCGTCTTGACTTCGGGAGATGACTTCGGATTCAGAGATGGCGTCTTGGCTTCGGGAGATGTCTTCGGGTTCGGAGATAGCGTCATGGCTTTGGAAAAGGTTGGATTAAATAATAAATATTATTAACTAGATATAAACTACTCAAGCATGAACTAAAATGAGTTTCTAAGTAGAGTTATACTAGCTACGTGCAAATAAACCTAATACATGTAAGCATGCGTAGAAAAGTTTGTTTAGCATTGTTATGTGGTTTAATGAATGCTATGGTTAATCTTTGACACAATGAACTTTCTTAACTTGTAAAATAGAAATTTTATGAGTAAAACTAACAAATGTTAAAAGTTAATAGAAAAGACCACACCTAGTTTAAGAGTTCCTTAACATGTATGTGTGAAACGACTTAAACTAGAATACGTGACTTAAGTAATATTTCATGAATACAAACATGAGATGAGTATATGGGACTAAAATTTTCTAAAATGTTTTTAAGGTTTTCAAAAGTAAGAACAATGTGGATTATACATCTATGAGTTTTAATGTGTATAGAATACATCGATAGAAATATGTGTGATAAATGCATGTTGATATATATGTTAAAGTGTGTGTGACTAATGAATACCTATACATACATAAATAGGATAATATAGTTCATTGAGGTGATTTATGCTATAAGTGGTAATCAACGCAAAAGACAAGTCTCTCACCTTAAACTTCCTACATTATTGCAAGTTCCCTAACAATCATTCTTAGAATTGAATCTAATTATCTAGACCTTGTTTCTTATTGTGAAACTAAGAATTATTGTTATATCAAACATACTTATATTGAACAAATATCTATATTCGTATGATTATTATTCTTAATCGGGAATTGATCTTTATATCTTGATTCATGTTACGAGAATTGAATCATTGATCCTAAAGGTTGTCTAAGCTATTTGATTCGGATAGACTAATATCATGTATTAGAAAGCTAATCCAAACCAATTGACTTAGTGCGAACTCTTATAAATCTAATGAGATGAGCAACCTTCATCGAAGGGGAAATTATATAATTGTCGGGAAACTGACATGCGCACATACTAATATGTTTAAATGTTATGCATAGCGTAAGGTACTTTAGACTAATAACCTGTTGTACTCGTTTATATTGGATTTTCAGTAAAATACTGTTAATTCTAGTAAGAGTTCTGAGTCCTTAGTGACTGCTCAGTGTTCATTCTTATTGAACCTTGAAATGATTAAACCTTTGAATCTTGTCGATATCCTTCAGTTGATAGCGACACTTATTGAGAACTATTGATACTTCTTGTTATTCTTGAACTATCATGTAATGTTATACCTTTGAGATTCAAACTTTATAACTGTTTATTTTTATTGCTATATTACTTGCTGGGCAAACTTGTTGCTCATTCTTACTTCCCTAAAAATATTACAGTTAAGGCAGAGCAAGGCGGTACTTCAGGAAAAGACAAAGGAAAGGGCAAGGCTACATAATAGCTTAGTCCTTTATCCGTAGGAGAACTATTGTTATTATTATGATTATAATAATGTATTAAGGGATGATTAATTTATGTTTAAGTTTAATCACTGGCATGTTGTAGTAACGGTCATGAGACCTAGGGACCCGAATATTTATATTATATCAATGTAAATTATTCTACTATTCTGTTGTTGATGATTTTAGTATGATATTAGAATTTGTACGTGATGCACCGAATTCGAGATATGAGTGTCTGAATTTGGGGGCGTTACAGACATAATGTCTGAGATATTGATTACTTTATTATATGTTTCAGGTTTACGTGCTTCTAATGTTCTTGCATTGTCGGTCCATATGTTGCTCTCAATTGTAATATTGTATGTACTTTTCTGGTAACTCCATACGTTTATCTCTTATTCTTATTCTACTGCTTTATAACTCTTTGTTTAAATCAATGTATATTACTAGTGGAAGAATAATATGATCAATGTAGAAACATATTTACACAAAAACAAAAATTTAATCGTACCTCTTGAAGCGTGACATAACTTTTTGGTGTGGAAAGCTTTCTGCAATTGAATTTCCTTTGGAACTCAATGGCGTCTCCAAACTACAATACGAAAATGGAACTCAAATTCACGATTCGTAACAGTTAGGCTTAGATCTGTATTGGGAGAGGTCATTGATATAAGTTTTTAGGGTTTTGGGTCAACTGACTAATCTTGATGCAACTGAGGAAAGGAGACGCGAGTCTTGTAGGTAGAAGTAGTTGAACCACTTCATTATAATCTCTCCAACTCTCCAACTCTCAGTTACGTAAATATTTAGTCAATCTCATAAGATGACTAATAAACCAAATGGGTTGGACCCTCCATGGGCGCCCCATTTGGATATCCAAAATCCAACATCTCCCACTAGCCAATGGCGGGGACGACTTAATCCTCATATCTGTCAAAACCAGCTCAAACTAAAATATGTAAACTTTTAACTATCGAACCGTGATGCCGCTGAGTTCACCTGCAATGTGGGAGCTCTATATCAAACCCGTTAGGGCCAACATAGAGATATCTACCCTTCTAAAGAAAAACAATGCGGGAGCTCTCACGCCAAACTCAATTAGTTCGTGTAGAGGCTACAACCCATAAACTTAGAGTACCCCAGACACATTTGAATTTTTATTAAGTCAAGTATCTCTAAACCCTCAGAGAGCCTTACTTAACCACCTTTGGGCTCAAGTCCATTTTGTATCTCACTTATTACTATATCGTTATCAAAATGCCATAGTTATTGATAATAAGTGCAGAACGGGGTGAAATTAAATTGTCTTCCCTTCGCCCTAATACTACCCAGAAATGAATCAACTGCTTTCCCAGAATCAGTCCTTATAATCTCATCAATTCTGACCTTAGGAATTGAAACCAAAGTAGCAACATTAATCCATGTCTTTTTAGTATAGTCAAAGATCACAAAGAGCACTTGATGTAGGATCAAAAACTTGTCCTACAGGACTCACACGGTGAGGAAACAGTGATTCATTCTCTCACCTCCTTTATATGGTCGCTAAGCACATGAAACCCTCTAACAATATACTATTCTATAGTCTTGTTGTGCGGACCTTAGTATAGCCACTCCCAGAGTGCTTAACTGGAACATTTCAAATTTCTGGCTTATTAAAGCACCACATTTGAAATTTCGCATTCGGTTATCATGTCATGGAAGACAATCTCATCTACATGGGCATATGTCCTGTGGTCATGCCGTACAGATCTTATTTCAGTCGCTTCATAAGTGCCTAATTGGAATTTCTAGATTACTCGCTTTCCCAAGCGCCAATCCTAAAACTTCGCATTTGGTTATCAGTACAGGTTAATATAGATGGTGGGACATACTATCTTTGGTTAATCCAAGTTAACCTCATCTTGACTCATGCCAAGGTGACATCATCTTCATTTTGCTCATTTCTATGCATCAATTGATTTCTTGCTATCTAAAGTATCAACAACTCGCTACTCAAAGAGCCAATAAATGAATTGTCTCAACCTTTCTCACTTTTCAAAGCGCCAAGGGTGATTGCTCGTATGAGTGAGCCAATCAACCTGTTAACATATATTTAGTGTGTGTATATCCAACATGCATAATAACTGTGTGAACTACTAATATTTATCATATGCGCTAAAAGAACATAATCATAAGTGGGAACAAATTAATCTCGCATAAATGATAAATATCTCGAAACAATAATGAATATCTCAAATATAAGCCAAATAATGAGTGATATCCAAAAAAAATAAAGTACATCAAACCCTATGAAGCCCTAATAAATTAACATGCCTACAAAAGGCATCTGTCGACGTTGGGAAAAGCTTCCTTTTTGGGATTCCTCTTTTATTCTTTCTACCCTTTATGTTCTCTATATGTGTCTTTAGATTTACTTGAAAGGGTGAGTTTGACAAAAGAGTCCGACACAAAATTTTGACGATTTGAAAATTCAAAGTCGCCAGTTGGTAGTAATGAAATGGTTGTACCAACTCAACTGAATTTGAAAAATTTTGCAAAAAGGCCCAATTATTGGACTCTATTTAACAGGCCTTGGAAACCGAGATTCATAGAGTTCATGGGCTTGATTAAGCTGGGGGAAGGTGTTAGGTGTTAGAGTTTATGCCCTAGAGGCCAATTATTTGATATAATTGCTTAACATTTTGATATTATATTTGATTAAATAAATAAATGATTTTATTATTGTTTTATTTACTGCGTAATATAATTGTTAACATAATAAAATTCCTTAGAATAGTGATACAAATTATATAGTTTCAAGTATGTGACTTGAACATGAGATTATATAATTACAATTAGTATTATTGTTCTTAAATGTCCCTAGTCGAGTATCATTGTTGATGGGACAACAATGATGCATTGAGACTAGTATGTTGATTGACTGATGACCAAATCTCATTAGTTATAAATATATGAGATATTAAGTCAATGCATAGGTACATGTTAGAGAACGATGTACTGGAAAAACCCACCATGAGAATTCTATATGGAGCATTATGCGAAGTGTCATTAGCAATTCTCATAGTGACAATGATGTAATGGTCCTCCGACCTGAAATCACTATATTACTACACGAGAATTTATGTACTTTGATATCATCAAATGTCACCTTTAATAGGGTGGACTATAAAGGTGATTATTGGGTACATCATGAATCGTGTGAGGAATATGAGTGATCTAGATGGAATTTAACCATCCTATATATTAGGAGGCCTCTTGATTGAGTAGGACTATGAAATGCATGGCCATGCTCAAATAATGATTTGTTTCATATAGTCCACTCATTGATCAAGAAAAACTCAGATTAAATTATGAAGAGTATTACACATTCCATGACTCGAGTTTAATCTTGGATATTAAGGTTAAAATGATTAAATTACATTGAAACATTGGTCACGAAAAGGTTGTATCGAATCATCGATCTTATTATTACTTGGGTAGCAGTGATGCATTACTAGATGCCGCTCACCGTTTATAACTTTATAATATGATTTTAAGGTTATTGCCAACGTAATAATAACCTATAGGGTCACACACAAAGAACATAATTAAAAGGAAATTAATTTAAATTGTAAAGATTTAAATATGTCAATATGATTGATATAATTTTAAATTACGAATTTAAATTAATAGGATAATTTATATATAGGTATATTAATTAAGTAAGACTTAAATAAGATATATATAAATTCGAATTTTAATAACATTAGGTTTTGATTAATTCCTCCTAACTGCTATATATATGATGTATATAGTCACTTTAGGTTTTACGTCAAAACAAAAAAACCCTAGCCGCTCTTAGAGAGAGACTAGAGAAAAACAATTTAAAAATCCTCATCCTTGGTGGCTAGTACCGCGTTTCCTTCTTCTGCAGATCGTAGGACGATTCGTGTGGAGCGTTCGTGTGGATACTGTAGAGACGCAGTCCGTTTGAATTGCGTTGGAGATTCGACTGCATCGATTCTAGCTTTTATAATCGGTATAATTTCTTACCACTGAATTAATTGTTTTTCGCATGGATCCTGTTTTAGGGTTTCGAAATTGCTTTAAATTTTAATTTCCGCTGTGCGTTTCTGTATCGAAACCCCAACATTAGGCACCCCCCGACTTCCGTGAAAATACGGTTACCACATCTTTTCAATTCCCTAATTATTTGAAGAGTGTGTATGTGCAGTTAATTGGGCCTTAGTGCATTATTTGGTAGTAGTGCTGTGCCTCGTTTGCACATATATACAAAGGGTTTGACTTGTATTAAAGTTCAATTTTATTATAAGGCATGTAAAATGATATTTTGAAAACATGCTTATGCTCACATAGTAATTGAGGCCTTTGATATTTCTATTTTATTTTGTATTCGGCTTGTTTTGATTTTATTCTCGAGATGCGAAGTATCTTTGACAATATAATATACATACAAGTGTCAAGCTCTTTATGGGCATGAAAGCCATCAAAGTAACTCGAACACCTTATCTAGGATTTGCAAGCTGGTTGTACAACGGAAAAAGGTTCATTATGGGAACTAGATCTAGATCTGTCAGCTGGATCTTAAATCTCGTAGTTCCTAGGCTCACATAATGTCACATGGATAGCCAACATAGCAAATATAATAAAATAAAATAGATACTTAATCTAAACGTTTCAAAACAAAGGATTTATCAGTTAAATTTTTGTATGCGCATAGCCAAGCTTCCCGTTTTCTCTAGATACAAATCTAGGGACGCGTGGTTACTTAATATTTACAAAAACTAAAAAGAAAACTAGATTTAAATAAATCTTAGCCGTTCTAGCTTAACGGTTCTAGTTTTACAACTTTTGAGTCGGTTAAAAGTTAGATATGATTAGATTTAGATAAATCTAGTCCACAAACATTAATATCACATCTTTACATTGAATAAACAGTTAAAGCAGATATTTTAATCACAGTCAAATATCAACATATATATATATATATATATATATATATATATATATATATATATATATATATATATATATATATATATATATGGGAAATGATCCATAGCAAGTATTTGCTATGGATCCAAATTGGGCAAATAGCATCTTAGTCGTCCATTCCATAAATTAAGGATCCAGATTATAAAAAAAAACTCGCCTTACGCCAGACGATCTAGCGTATGATCAAAAAAATTAAGATGCCATACGCCAGACCAACTAGCGTATGGTGTATGGAATAAAATTCGGACTAAATTGCCCCAATTCGTATGCAATTTCTGAAGCATCCTCTTCCTCATTCTCTGTTGGGTCTCATCTTCCAGCCGAAGATTGAGAACTCGAGCAACTTCAGATACCTCCCCCTCCTTTAGATCCCTACAAGACCCATCTCCCCACCCTAGAACCAAATGACTTTGATCGCGAAATTTGCCAAAAAATTGCATAATTTCAGCTAAAATTCCACAAATTGGGGCGGTCCACAAGATCTGAAAGTTTGTTTTGCAAATTCTCATCATTTTCAACTGCCGTTAACGAGCATTCAACAGAAACTGAACTCGACATCAAGTAATCAAAAGCTTGAGGTCCCAAAACTGCTGCAGCCATAGCCTTGTCTTCATCAGTCAACATCATACCTCCCATATTATCCTCTATTTGCATCACTAAATCCAAAAACAACAAACAAAAAGAGTTCAATTTTTGATTCCCAATTAAAATCTATAACAATAAACAATTAAGAAGAACAGTATTTACCCATACATCCAAATATCAAGACATCAAACATATAAGAAAATCCATAACAACCCAATAAAAGCACGCACGCTATAATTCACTTTCTTTTCAACAACCCAATTGGATATACTTTCATATTTAGATCTCAGAAACTCTAAATCTTCATTTAAGTAACCAATAACAAGAAACCCAGAAAAACAAGAGCACAAATTCGCACTACAGAGATAAGATAAATACAGAGACTTGAAAAGAAAAGAAGATAGAGCGGGATTTAAGCTACCTCAAATATTCCGGGAAAATGACGGTTCAACTGAGAAATTCATTTCCTCCAGAAAACAAACGATCGGTAGTACATGAGTGAAACTATAAACGAAAGATATAAAAAAAATACTTCTCCCTTCCTACGAAACTGAAATATAGAGAGAGAAATAGAAAGGTGGGGGCGTTGGTGCTCCTCTCCATACACCATACGCTAGTCGGTCTGGCGTATGGCTTCTTAATTTTTTTGATCATACGCTGGATCGTCTGGCGTAAGGCGAGTTTTTTTTATAATCTGGACCCTTAATTTATGGAATGGACGACTAAGATGCTATTTGCCCAATTTGGATCCATAGCAAATACTTGCTATGGATCATTTCCCTATATATATATATATATATATATATATATATATATATAAAAGCGAATAAAAGATTCAGATATGAAAGACTCTTACACTGTGTAGTGAGGAGAGCTTTAAACCACTTTTGAAGCTTGAAAACTTCGTTTCCACCGATTAAAATTTCATATGTTGTAGTATATATGTATACAAGTGTTTACAAAGAAAAATATCGAAGTTTGGAACACTATAGGAGGGGTTAAGAGCTGAAATGGACGAAATTCCCTCTATTTTTTTATTTTGGCTGATGGGGGGGGGTTTATTTATAAACCAAAGTAGTTGCGGAACTACCTACGGCTGCCTGGGTGGGTCGGGCCCTGTGGGTCCCGTGGTCTCGAAGTACGTGCACTCTGGCCAACGCGCTGTCTACTCGAACTTTCATAACTTTTAATCTGGGAATCCGATGGAGGCGTGCTATACCTTTTCATAAAGCCCTTTCCGAGCACCAGACAATGACATGAGATTTGACCTTTTTTGAATTCGGGAAGATGGGTCCATGACTAGATCTTCGAGTCTTCGTAGTCCATCGTTGAGCTATCTGGTGCTGTTTTCACTCGGGATTAACGTTATGGTTCTGTATGACCTCTTTTAAAGTGATTTGGAATGAATTGATGTTGAGTTGACAAAATTACTATTTTGCCCTCTGGATCAGTTCTAGGCTTGACATGGCGGCATCTGTCTTTCTCGGGGTTATCTATTAAGTTGGCCTGCTGCTTGTCTTCGAGGTTATTTCTGAAGTTGATTTGATTTCCTGGGGTTTTCTCTGGGGTTGGATTTGATCTCCCCGGGTGTTTTCTGGGGTTGGATTTGATCTCCCAGGGTTATTTTCGGGGTTTAACTTGATCTTCGGGGTTTGGATTTGATCTCCCATGGTTGTCACCGGGGTTTGATTTGATCCCCCGGGGTTTTCACCGGGGTTTGATTTGATCTTTTTAACTTACAGGGTTGTCTCTGGAAGACAAAAGATGATTCTGTCCTCCTGCATGGTTAGTAACAGGAATGCAAAATTTTTGAGTGTCTACAGATGCCCCTCTTTATCATGTTTATGCAATGTAATGGAATGAACATGATAAAGATTACTAGACACTTGAAATATGAAAAGACTAAATGATGCCATGTAATGTAGCATGATATGATGTTAGGGATGCTGAATGTTTTTGGTTGGAGTTGTTTCCAACGGTATTCTATCACTGACTGCTCCCGCCATTTCTGCTGGGGATGGAATTGTCAACAACAGGCTTCACTGAATTGTCAGGATGTCTACTCGAATGGCAGTTTACACAGACTTTCATCATCGAACTTTCTCGATGCCTGCTCGACTAGTAGTTTGCAAAGATTTCATCACCGGATCTTTCCCGATGCTACGCTGGGGTTGTCGCCAACAGTTTGAAATATCCATCAGTGCTATTGAGACTGATTCGATGACATGTTGCTGATACGTTTTCAAGATCCCTACTGTAGAGGTTTTCTATTGGATTTTGACGTTGAGGTTGTCACCAACGTTCTTTGTCTTTAGATGTGCTTTCTGACTTTACCTTCGCTGAAGATGTTTCTCTTATGACGAGTTACTCATTGGGGATTCTCGATGCCTATATTGATAATAGTTTACACCAGTTTACATCATTGGATCCTTCCTGATGTTGTGCTGGGATCATCACCACCACCCTGGCTTTCCATCAGGTCGATGATGATAGTTTTGATGGAGATAGAGCTTTAATTGCCCGTTACAACCACATCCTCACAAATGCTTACTCGAACGGTAGCTTGTCAAGGTTGACCATCATCGAATTTCCTCAGTGCCTACTTGAACAGTAGTTTACAAATGTCTAACAATCATCGATCCTTCTCGATGCCTCGACTAGGGATTAATATAACATATTCTATCATTGGTCCTCCCCGATGCTACGCTGGAGTGGTTACCAACGACTTGCAATATCAGACACTCTGATCTTTATTAAAGTAGTTCTCAACGGCTTACATCACCAAATCTTTCCCAATGCTATGCTGTAGTTATCGCCAATGGTTTGCAATATCTTCGTTCAAGTAATTTTCAATGGCTCACATCACCGAATTTTTCTCGATGCTACGCTAGAGTTATCAGCAATGGTTTGCAATATCGTCGTTAAAGTAATTTTCAACGGCTTACATCACCGGACCATTCCCGATGCTACGCTGGAGTTGTCGCCAACGATTTGCAATATTGTCGTTGAAGTAATTTTCAAAGGCTTACATCACAGGATCTTTCCCGATGCTACGATGAAGTTATCGCCAATGGTTTGCAATATCGTCGTTGAAGTAATTTTCAACGGCTTACATCATCAGACCATTCCCGATACTACGCTGGAGTTGTCGCCAACGGTTTACACTGTCAATCATTCTGACCTTTGTTGAATTAGTTTTCAACGACTTACATCACCGGACCATTCCCGATGCTACGCTGGAGTTGTTGCCAACAATTTACACTGTCAATCATTTTGACCTTCGTTGAAGTAGTTTTCAACGACTTACGTCACCGGACCATTCCCAATACTATGCTGGAGTTGTCGCCAACGGTTTACAATGTCAATCATTCTGACCTTCGTTGAAGTAGTTTTCAACGACTTACATCACTGGACCATTCTCGATGCTACGCTGGAGTTGTCGCCAATAGTTTACACTTTTAATCATTTTGACCTTCGTTGAAGTAGTTTTTCAACGACTTACATCACTGGACCATTCCTGATGCTATACTGGAGTTGTCGCCAACGATTTACACTGCCAATCATTCTGACCTTCGTTGAAGTAGTTTTCAACAGGTTACATCACCGGACCATTCCCGATGCTACGCTGGAGTTGTCGCCAATAGTTTACACTGCCAATCATTCTGACCTTCGTTGAAGTAGTTTTCTATGGCTTACATCATCAGACCATTCCTGATGCTACGCTGGAGTTGTTGCCAACGGTTTACACTGTCAATCATTCTGACCTTCGTTGAAGTAGTTTTCAATGACTTACATCACTGAACCATTCCCAATGCTATGCTGGAGTTTTCATAAACGGTTTACAATGTCAATCATTCTGACCTTCTTTGAAGTAGTTTTCAATGGCTTACATCACCGGACCATTCCCGATGCTACGCTAGAGTTATCGCCAACAGTTTACACTATCAATCATTCTAACCTTCGTTGAAGTAGTTTTCAACGACTTACATCACCGAACCATTCCCGATGCTATGCTGAAGTTTTTGTCAACGATTTATAATCCCAGAAATGTTTGATATCTCTGTTGGGGACATCTCTCTGACAAGTTATGCCCCATAACAAATTTAGATGTTTTGAAGCATTCAATACCAACGGTCATGACACCGGACCTTCCCGATGTTTTAACAAGGGTTGTTTTCAGTAATCTCTATCATTGGCTTTCTGAACCCCATATTTAGGTTAATACCAATGACTTACACAAAGATCGAAAGTTTGATATATGAAATCAGGGTTTCAGGCCTTTTCTGCTCAATCGCGTAGAACTTTTTTCCTGATTTGACTTTTTAGCTTCTAGAAACTCTGTTATAACTCAAATTTAATCGAGATGAAGGGGGTGGGACCCACCTTAGGTGGTCACAGGTAGACCCGTGGCTCCTTGTGGGTATATTTACTTCCCCCATTTCTTTCACAAGTTATTTTCAAGTTGAACTATACTAAAAAAATCTGAAATTCTTCTTCAGATCTACTGGGTGCGGGCTACTTTTTGCAAAATTCGTGACCGTACAATCATTCTGCATAACTCTGGTAACATATACGTCCTTTCTTTTTAAGTTTTGACCGTTAGAACATTAGATTTCATATAGAATACTTCTAAACACAATATAGTGAATATGCATGGTCATATGACTTGATAAAAATTATTAAACTCAGTAAATGTTCATATTTTACCATGCTGAACATACTGATGTGAAATAAACTAATTTCTGAGACAGTCATTTGGCTACCTTTTTTGCTAGTTTATTCATCCTATTTGAGGACAAATGAGCACGAGTTTTCAAATAAATCACACGGCTGTCATGGTGGGTTTAATTTAGATATTTTTCATGCATATGAGATGTTCATAATTTTAGTTTTGTGTGCTACTGAATGGCCACCTAGTCATGTCTATGTGCATGTGGATAGTTTATTTTACAAAGGAGACAGGCAAAAATTTTTCATGAGCCTAAGATTTCAATGAATATGCAATTTTAACTCTACTTTGAATGTATGTTAACACAATGCATGCTATAAGATTTAAACCATATAGAAAGCAATGATTTAACTTCAATAAGCTTTAAGTTTGAAACTTATCTCACCCTTTATAAGGTGATTTGAAGACTTCGTTCATATTATGGATCCATACCAGCCGAGTAGCTCTTGTAGGGCCTCTGCAGGTGTGAGGATGAGAGCTTCTGATGTTCCTCAGCCTCGTCCAGCCCGGTAACCTCGTCAGTTGACTGAGTCAGTGATTCTTCCTATCCGAGTTGATAGGCTGGATGTCGTGGAAGAGGAGGAGGATGTTCCTATTGTAGATCCTGCTCCTTCTTCTACTACCCCATGTCAGGATCTTCTAGCCATTAGCGTGACGATTCCAGATCTTTTGGAGGATTTGAGACGCCATCCTTCGATCTATCTCTACGCCAATGAGGTAGCATAAGCTTTTTGTTTTGGATTTTTCTTTTTCCCCTTTTGGAACAATGGTTTCATCCTGGTTTTGTCATTCGATGTAGGTTCCCAGCTTTACTTAGCCTAGAGGGAACTAGTTTAACATTCACTCCTTGTACCAGACCGTTCATCCAGAGTACCAAGAGATCGTCCATTCATTGGGCTTTCACGCTTTCTTTTCTATTCCTCCCCATCGCTTCCCCTGGGGTTATTTGAGGGCTTTGTCTGAGCGCTGGTTTCACCAGACTCAGTGTCTCCATTTGTTGGATTGTGAGGTGATGATGACACTGGTGGACTGGCGATTCATCACTTGGTTGGAGTTTAAAGTGGCACTAGTACCTTTGGTGGCTGAAATTTCACCAGCTACAGTTTGATCCCTTTTGGGAGTTTCGTCTATGACCCTCAAGGGTCAGACCATTTGCCCTGGGCCCTTAAGTGTGGATGTCACGAGTGGGGCTTTGACTGAGCCTCTACTTGATGATCAGAGGGTTAGAGATCGCATTCTTTGGCGGCTGGTCTTGATCATCATCAGGGGTTATTTCCTAGCGGACAACTCCTCGACGGTCTCTTTTGCTTTAGTCAGCGCCACGCGTGATATGGATCACATCAGGAATTTTAACTGGGGCTCATGCACCTTTGCCTATTTCCTTAGAGGGATGTGCCTACGCTCAGAGGGAGTGACAAAGGCTTGGCTAGGCTTTTTCCCATATTTGCTGGTGAGTATTTTTCTTTATCTCTCAATTTTCCCCCACTCGAGTTGTCAGTTTTCATAACTAATGACATTTGATTTTTACATTTTCATTTTTGGGCATATGAGAGGCTCCCCTACCTTCATCCCATGACTACATTAGGTTTGGAAACCTATCCACGGAGACGACGATGGCATCACTCTATTCTTGCGGAGGTTCCCGTAGTAGAGGAGTTTACCCATTCTCGATTGCACTTGGAGTTGTTGACTACTAATGTTATCACATGGGTTCCCTACTCCGAGGACCATCTAATAGTAGGCTTTGAGGGTGGCTTTCTGACTGGGGTAGAGTATGTATTATCCACTCGTCGGGTTCCTCTATTGACCGATGGAGGTTGGGAGCTCTACTTGGGAGAGCGTGCTATCGGGAGCATCATAGGGGAGATTCACATTCTATTCTTTCCTTCTGCTAGGCGACACTGACCTTTATCTCAGCCGATCATCGAGATTCCCCTGATGGGTTTAGATGACTTCACTTTATTAGAGGGCCCTTTTACTCAGGAGGGTTTCTATCGCCAGTGGTTCTTTCACACCATTGGGGCTCAGACCCGGGCCACTCAGTTCATGGGGGATATGGTTCTTGGGTCTGTGATGATGAAAGACTGGATTGTCAGTGTTCGAGAGCCCACTCACTTGGAGTAGATTGATAGTTTAACCTAGAGGTTAGACCGGACACATTTTTTCATTAGACACCTTGGCAGAGATGTGACGACCCCAAAATAGGTCCATTTCACCCAACCTATTCTGAGTCGTCAAATACATGGCACAGAAACAAATACAACTTCAGTAATACAATTGTCGTGCAGAATACGACAACACATATACTGTGAGTTTGAATGCAAATATTGTCTACTAGAGAGTATACAAACTCAAAAGGAGTCCTTATTACAATTATCACACTATTTCACAGAATAGTGAGGACTACTAATGCAACCATCTGGACCGTCAATCCATTCCCCAACTAGTCCCAGCTATATTCTCATTTCCTGAAGAGAACAGTGAAAGAAAGGGTGAGCTCAACTAGCCCAGTAAGAAATATTATGACTAAGATAATGTATAACAAATTATTATTAGTCTTCAACAGGGAAAAATCTGATAAAATATAATAGACAACAAGTTTTAGGTTAACAACTGCAGCAGAAAAAAAACAATCCATTAGAAGAGTCAAGTAGAGCATAAAACCTACTATCTTCTATGATTTAAAAGATTTATCATCAATTTTATTGCTGAGATTCAGCTTAATAAATAATCCACATCATCGAATCATCCCTGCACTACGGGCCAAAGATAATCGTGTTTTCATCAACTGTCATGATCATGCCATAAAATAATTCATCTTTGCACCCTTGGCCGAAGAGAATCTATGGCCATAATCATACTAAAAATTGTCCATCAATGCACTACGGGCCAATGAGGACTTTTATCACATCATTTGTAACATTACGGTTATGATTATACCGAATAATCCCTGGTCATAATCATACTAAGTCCATCTATGCACTACATGCCACAGATGACTTTTAACAGAATATAAACATGAGGATGATGACAATGATATAATAATTCAATTAAACAAGTTCACGGATAAATTTTAAAGATTTATAATTTAATTTATCCAAAAATCAATAACATCCAAATTGTCAACATGATACTACTTTGTGGAGTAAAATTCAAGAATAACACTCAATTGGTCATGTTCATCTCAACACCTGTTCATCTTTGCACTACGGGCCAAAGATATTCATCAGGTAGTCATTCATCTTTACACTACAGGCCAAAGATATTCAGTAATATCATCATTTAGGACTGAGGATGATGAAAAAATATCTTAAAAAAAATGAATCCAGTGAGATAAAAGAACAAATATTAGAGATTCATATTACAGTTTATCCAAGTTCAATAATGCTCCGAAATGACCAATTTCGAAGCAGAATTCAAAAATAATGATCAAAATATGGATACAATCAAAGATAGTAATCATAATAGTCATCTTGGATAAAAAGAAGAAAAATTCATTTTTCGGTGAATAGTGCCGTATTCGTGAATAGTATCGTATACGTGAATAGTACCGTATACATGAATAGTAATCCCAACATAAAAAGTTTCAAATTTGATAAAAAGTTTATATCAATATTTCAGCATAATGATATTGAAAAAAATAATATCATTTAAGAAGAAAATAACATCCCTTACCTCAGAATAACCGTACTTCTGACTGAATTTTGGATATAGTTCTGACAGAAACTTGCACTGAATAACAACTCTCAAAGTATCAAAATACTCACAAAATACGCTCGAGAATATAGAGAGAGAAAGAGAGAAAACTTATGAATTCTGGTTTGATTTTCAATTCTAACTTAGCCCTCTATTTATAGGAAAATGTTAGCACGCCGAAGCAGACTTGACCTGCAACCTGATGGCTTTACCTGCTACTATTGCCTCCCACCACATTTGAAATAAAATTCAGCACATTTCTTCACCAACCACAAGTGGGGCCCACTCAATTCTAGAATTTTCCACCAAAATTATTTATAAATCTAATTTTTGAATCAGTCACCTCTTAAAATTCATAACAAATCATACGTTTATTTTTAACGATTCAAAATTTGTGGGCATATACTCAACTTATATATGTATAACATATCCAAAAATCACAACGATCCAACGGTCGGATTAAAAATTATAACTCACGCAATATATCTGAAAAATACTTATTTGATTTTTAATACCTCCATTCCGTCAGAAATACTGATAAAACACCTCAACATTAATTCCTTCAATAATAACCACAATAATAAATCTATCATTTATATCCACATCAAATAAATATTTCCTTATCATATAAATCAATAATTAATTATTCACAAATAATATTACAGAATCACAATTATGACAACCAGGCCGTTCCTAGGAAAGAGGGGGCTTTCCAATAAGGATTTCTACTTACTGGCGCGCAATTAGGTGACCAAACCTCTCCTTAGACAGAAATTTCTAGACATTGCTAATAATGCTATCTAATAATATTATTCAAATAATATGAATTATTGATTTGATACTGAAAAATACTGTGCAGTAACAATTATTGAAACAACAATAATATAAAATATCAACGCAGCAATTATTGAATCAATAAAATAAAATATTGAACAGTAACTACTATAACAATTATTGAGTAGTGCCTTCTTACGTATGGATCAATAATTCAAAAATACTGTGCAAAATCGTGTGCTACTGTGCAACCACGCGTATTACTATATTTTAACCACCGGGTATTCCAACAATGTTAACGGTAATAACTACGCCGTTATTTATAAAAACTCAATTTTATCGTTTCCTTCATCCGATAGTTATTCTGTTATGGGGCCCATAAATGGCTGCACCGTCGTACGAATATTTCTCGACAGAAAGAATATTTCACGACCAAACGAATATTCTCCGATAACAATGAATATTTTATAACCACTTGTTTATTTTGCAAAATTTGTACATTTCACCCATAACCAAAATATTATATCAAATTGACACCTTATTATTCACAATAATAAATAGAGGAAATTCGATTTTATTCATTAAAAAGTTGGGGTCTTACAAGAGATCCTTCAAAGGTAGATTCTTTTGATCCGTTCGGCTCTGGTGCTGGCCTCTTAGGGGGTCCCTACTCTGACAGCTTTATCAGCGCAGATCCCCCTCTCTATCGACCTGACATCCCTTCTGGCAGATATTCAGTGACTCAGGAGAAGTTAAAGAATATGGATTGATTGGATGATGTGGACACTATTAATTTCTTCTGATAGATTTCTCGTTATCTCTTTTGATAGGCCTCTATCAGATATTGGGCGGCTGTGCTCCATTTCTCGTTATATCTTTTGATAGGCCTTTATTAGTTACTGGGCGACTGTGCCCCATTTCCCTATACATTTTATTTTTCAATTGTAGACAGAGATGATGTATTTAATCTTTATGATGATATATTTAGGATTGAATATATAATGCTTTCTATTCTTCGCATCATATTATCATTTATCATCATTATTTCATGATGCATACATTATGTCATGGATATGCATTCACATAGGTGAATTTAGCCTTGGCCCTTGGATGGTCTTATGATACGGTTCTACAGATGTCTTCATCTACCGTTAGTCGGATTGAGCATACCCCACCCATACCGATAGCCTCTTCTCTAAGATCATGGTATGATAGTTTATCTCCCATAGATCGAGTGACAGTTGATCAACTATTGAGGCATTCTATGACCCTTCTGACGTTTCACGTACCCTTGGGTTTTGTAGAGGGCATGATATCTTGTTGGATACCGGAGATACATGTTTTTAGATTTGATATCCATGAGTTGAATCCTACGTTGGAGGAGTATGAGCGCCTTATTGATTTGCCCTTGGATCGACCTTGTGCTGTGATGGCCGTTGATGATATGAGACAACAGTTTATGACCCTGACGGGCTTACGACGCAAAGTTATCATGGACGAGATTACCTCAGGGTATGTGGTGTCCTTGGATTTCTTGATTAACCAATTTGGATCACTGGACAACTATCTATGGTATTCAAGGGACTTCACAATTACTGAGGGGGAGTGACAGGTTGCTCGCGTAGATATTTTATTGATGTGTGTCGTGGCCTATTTGTACATGCTGCTATATATGGATCATCTGGACATTGTCCTAATTATAGTAGTCCGTGCTCTCAGGGAGGGTTGCACTATCTTGCCCATGATATTGGCGGAGACCTTGAGGTTGGCCACCTTTTGCCATATCCATCCTGTGGGGTTTTTTAGGGGGAGTTTCGTCTTGTTGTATGTGTGGTTTATGACACATTTGAGACTAATTTTCACCTTTAGACGTCATGGATACTACTTTACTCATGAGATAGCCATGTCTTATTCCTTTCAGCCGTCTGAATGTACAGATGCCGCATCCTGGTTAGCTTTTCTATTAGTGATCGAGGATCCATTTGTGATCTTGTCTTGTTCAGGACTCAGCTCTCCTTATAGCTTTATTACTCACGCTGTTAGCATGAACTATCTACCCTTAGTTGGTTTGAGAGGGGTGGCCACGTATCATCCACTGGCTATCATGGGACAGTTTGATTAGTTTCAGGATATTCTCCCCTTTGAGGGGGCCTTGGGTCAGCGATTATCAGCTCCTTTTTTGTCAGTAGATGACTTGACCAGGATTTATAATTGTTGGACTCGTCAAGAGAGGGTTGATTTTTTGACTAGTCATCTGGGTCGCTTTTCAGAGTATTTTGCATGGCTGGAGGCAGATATTCCATCGGCTATGGTTGTTCACTCAGAGCTGAGTATTGATTCTGATGATGAGGAGCCTATGGAGGACCCTGATTCTCCCACCGAAGATGAGCTATTTACTTGTTTGACAGCAACCTTGGTCAGTGACACCCCTAGCCCTCCTGCTGTACCTCCTGTAGAGTATTTAGAGTAGAGGCTACATCTTATGACATTTGAGAGGGATCAGGCTAGGGTCCTGATGTTGACATCCCTTTCTGGCCGAGATGTCGCTTTTACTAAGAGGGATGACACTCGAGCTAGTCGGGATGCCGCTTTTATTGAGCGGAATGATGCTCGAGTAGCTCAGGATGCTGCTTTTGTTGAGAGGGATGAGGCTCGAGTAGCTCAAGATGCTATTTTTGTTGAGCGGGATGAGGCTCGAACAGCTTAGGATGCTGCTTTTGTTAAGCGGGATAAGGCTCGAGCTACCCCGGATGCTTCAATTGCTGATAGTACTGCCCTTAGATCCTACACGGCTAGCATTATTGCATATACAAGTGCATTTATAGAGGATCATGGTAGCACTACATAGATGACTGTGGATCTTCTGGGTCACATGAAGACCTTAAGGCAAGAGCTTATAGATTTGCCTCCATCTTCCGAGAGGGATGCCATGTTGGACTTGCTGGCCCATTTATCTATGGGTTTATAGACTAGCTTTTATTTTACTGCATAGACTAGGTTAGTCATTTTTTTCATGTATAGGATACATTGTGTTAGGTTTGTAATATTCATGAACGCAATCAAATTGCACAAAATAGCGGAAACGTGGAAAAAATCAGAGTTTAAAATTTTACAAACCATATACCCGGATCACCCTTTATGTGCAATTATTAATTAAACAAAAAAGAAAGAACAAGAATCATACCTTTGAAGATCCGATCTTCCTCAGGTACAAGTTCACCTCCAATCCTTTTTGCGTCCAACTTGAATCCACCGGGTTTGGTTCCTTCCTTTGATCAACGTTAGCCACCCAAGTGTTTGGCCTCTAGAGGTGATCCACCAAGAAATAAGAAAGATCCAAGAAGATGGGTGTTTGCAAAACCCTAGTTTTTCTATCTCTATAGAAAAGAGCGTACTCTCCAACCATTGGAATAACGTATATTTGATATCTGATATAAGACTCCTCTTATAAAGATATCAAGTAACCCTATTAAAAATAAGGTATTATTTATTTAATTAAACTCTTTTAATTAAATGGGCTCCCTAATCTTATTAGGGATAATTAATTAAACTCCTTTAACTAATTTTCCCTCCTAATCCTATTAGGAATAAATGAGAGTACATATATTAAATTAATTCCTAAACTCTTTTAGAAATTAAAATAATAATAATTGTAATAATATTAATAAGACTCCTCTTATTAATTTATATTCAATATTTCTAAAATATTAAATAATAAATATTAAGCTATTTAATTTATTCTATCACCATAGATTAAATTAAATATACTTAACATATTATTACGATTATGCCATTAACTTCTTAAATAATTATTCTTCCTTTTATGGTGTGACCCTTTAGGTTCTCCATATTAAACCGGTTGTGAATAAATCAATTAGAACAATTCTAATTTTATTTAAATAAATAAATTAAATAATTAATTAATTTAAATAAATAATATTTATTCTACAATAGGGATAAGCCTCCCTAGCGATTAACGACTTTCTAGATAATATAGATTTCAACATTAATCATAAAAGAACCTTTGAGTAAATAGTTACTGTACAATTCAATCATTCCATCATACAATGTCCCAATTAAATATAAGACATGGAATTACTGTCAAGTTTTATTTTATTTAATTATATGTATTTCGACTCTTAAATGCACAACTCCAAATAATGCAAATTAGAAACTCCTTTCGAATTTCATTCTGCCTTGGCCAAGGACTACTGGGTTGTCATTTATCGAATCACATATGACATTTCTCTTCTTTTACTAGAAGTGGTAGATTCTTTATTGGTCATATATTATCTCCATGTACAACTTATTATACCCAAGCATACCCTTTGATATACCCTAAGGGTCTTAAGGAATAAGTCAAAGTATAACTCATCATACACAAGATACTATGATGATCTCAAGTCCAAGGATCACTTGTACTACTATCACTACAGGAATTCCTATTGACAGGCAAGTAAAACTCCATTAGGTATTCCTTAGCGAGCCACATTCAGTGAACTTATTCTCTAATAAGCACCTACATACTTGCTTTAATGTCTCCACACAAATGATCATGAGATCAATCATCCTCATCTAATGAGCAAGCAACGTATGTACCAATCTATCTAGATTCACTAATCCCCAATTTAGTAATCCAACGATTGGGAACTATTTTAGTTTTAAGATTTCTAAGAATTTAGATATCATTAGAATGATCATCATCATTATTCTAAAAGCATTGCTTAAAACTACGGATTTATCAAATATTATAAAACAACATCATGTAGATAATTTAAAAGCCTTTAATAAATTATTACTTTTTATTAATAAATGAATAAGATTGTTACAAAGTATATGCTTTATCATCAAATATGATTGGCTTGTGTGCATATTACTTTCAATCTCCCACTTGCACTAAAGCCAATCGTCATGGTATCTCATACTCTTCTTCTCTAAGTGACGATTATCCTGCTGTTAGATAAGCTTTAGTTAATGGATATATAATGTTGTTCCTGAGAGTCCACTATCTCTATAGTGATTTCCCATCTTTCAATAATTCTTTAATCAAATGAAAGTGCTGCAACACATGTTTCGATCCAAGATGAGACTTAGGAACTATTCCTAGTTCTGTAATGAACTTTTCATCCAAACAATCAACTTGCAGCTTCATTTACAGCTATGTACTTTGTCTTTATCACTAAACTAACAACTCTTTACTGTTTGGAACCTTTCCAATTCACTGTACCACTGCTCAAGGTAACGCTTTACCTTAAAGTGGATTTTCTATTGTCTTGGTCTGTCTGAAAAACTTGAGTCTGTTAACCCTCTAGTTTTAATTCAGACCCACCATGTATTATCACATCTTTAGTGCCGGTTAAGTACTTTAAGATGTTTTCCACTGTCTCACAGTGAACTTCTCCAAAATATGACTGATCAACATCAGGTCTCGTACATTTCATTGCATACATGATAGTTACTTATGCGATCTTTCTTTTGGAGTCTATGGGGACTATTAAGAGAGATACACTCCATGTCTCAACAACATGAGACATCTGATGGAGTTTGCCATGCTAAACAACTTTAGCATCAAATGAATATACGTTCCATGGGTTAAGTCGAGCATCCTTTTAAATCTATATATATAGATTTGTATCCCCAATTAAGATGCTCTTCCCAAATCATTCATGGAGGAATGTTTAGATAACTTTATCTTTACTGATTGTAGCATTGGTATATCATTCCTTATCCGTAGTATATCATCATATAATACTAGGAATGTCACATCGCTCCCACTGACCCTTTTGTACACACTAGAACTCTTACCTCATCGTATGTAACTGGATCATTATCTTCTATGTTGTGTACCTCATCATCATCATCTATGATGAATCCATACCTCCTAGGTATCTTCGG
This sequence comes from Panax notoginseng, assembly GCA_016801055.1. Taxonomy (NCBI): domain Eukaryota; kingdom Viridiplantae; phylum Streptophyta; class Magnoliopsida; order Apiales; family Araliaceae; genus Panax; species Panax notoginseng. The sequence goes on along the minus strand of CM029016.1, from coordinate 145,914,994 downwards.
TACTGATCCAGATTTATGATTCAGTTGTGGTACAATAGGTCTATCTATAGGTTTCTCTTATTTGACTTATAGTATTTTGTGGTTCTTGAACTCTTCAACATTCTATTATCCTCCCACTAGCCCCTTCAATGATAAACACCTTTATCTTAGAAGGCAGTGTATTTTACAACAAACACCTTTTGCTAAGTAGGATTATAGAACATATACCCTAAACTTACTTTAGGATGTCCAACAAATTGACACTTGTCAAATCTTGTCCCAAGCTTATCCTTTGAAACCTTTTTCACATAAGTTGGACAACCCCTTATCTTAACATACTTAAGATTAGGAATCCTCCCTGTCCATAACTTTTATGGAGTCTTGGGGCCAGATTTTGAGGTTACCTTTTCGTAGATATGCAGCCATTTCTAGGGCATAACCCCAGAAGGATACTGGAATGTCAGTAAAATCATTATGGACCGCACCATGTCCAACAAGATACGATTTTTCCTTTCAGATACATCAATCAATTATTGCGTATCAGGAGGCGTCCATTATGAGAAAACCATTTGAGATGATCTAAAAACTTATTGCACAAGTATTTATTCTTTGATCTAATCAAAGAATCTTAATACTTTGCCAATTTGTTTCACTTCTGAATTCTTCGAACCTTTCAAACAATTCACAATTGTATTTCATCAAATACACATATTCAACTCTTTGAATGATCATCTCCTTTTCTTATACTAGTTTGTTCAATTTATAAAATAATTTTTTACGTAAGTCAAGTATACAAAATCGATTAAGTAATATTCCAGTTCTATACAAAACATTATTATTATAAATAGAACAACAATTGTTCTTAATTATAATACCAAAAATCTTATTATCCAACAATAAAATAGAAATAATGTTTCTAACAAGAACTGAAATACAATAACAACTTATTGACTTAATAGATTTGCCCGTAGGCAATGCTAAACTATAAGTTTCTATGGCTAATGTAGCAACCTTTGCTTCATTTCCCACACATAAGATTACTTATCTTTGTTTAGATTTCTACTTCTACTTGGTCCCTTCATAAATCTATATTTATGATAACCAAAGCCGGTATCCAATACCCGAGTAGAACCTTGACTTAAAGAAAATTTTTATTTTAAATCATGAACAAATTTGTATTTGTAACCGAAACTTCACTAAGATTCTTTGGTTAGCCTCTGTAAGATACTTCTCGCAGTTTCTTTCCAGTGTACAGGCTTATTGCAGTGGAAGCAAACTCCTTTGCTATCCATATCAGTTTTATTCTTATTATCCTTTATTTTTGCCTTTCTATTTACCTTCTTTGAATCGTTCTTCTTTTCAGAAGATCTTTTGGCCCCTACCAGTAAGACTTGGTCTTTCTTGGTTGGAAAGTGACTCTCAATATTTTTCAACACATTAAGCAAATCAGCGAGGCTGATATCTATCTTGGTCATATGAAAAATTCATAACAATTGTGAAAGGAGTCCGGGAGTGAGTGCAAGATCAAATCTTGGCTCAACTCTCCATCCATGACAAAACCAGTTGTCCTAATTGATCAATCAAATTGATTATTTTAAGAACTTTTATCTGTATTGTAGTGTCATCGGTCATTCTAGATCGGAAGAGCTCCTTAGATATCTGATATATATCAGTCCTACTTTCCTCACCATCAACTACTTGATGTGTAGGAATATAGTAAGAGCATCCATAGTTTCATGCTGACGCTGAAGCTCGTTACTCATGGATGCGAGCATGATGCATTGAGCCAACAGTACATCATCTTGCCACTTTCTAAAAGTAGCAATCTCTTCCTCAAAGGCATTATCTACAACCATTGCAGGGATAGGCGTATTAAGGACATAAGATAGCTTTTCAGCCATGAGAACTATTCTCAAATTTCTTAACGAATCCATTTAATTCGGTCCGGTTAATTTAGCATCTAATATGCTACGCAATGATAGTAATTTTAGGCATTATAAAATTCATTAAATGAATTTGTAATTAACAACATTTTAGCATACATTCTTTTATTGATTACCAAAATAATTTAGGTCTTGTTTTAAATTGGTATCTCCCACTATTTTCATCAAACTATATTACCCTCACTTATATAGTTCGGCAAAATCTAATTAAAGATTTGCTAGTGAGAATATGGATCCCATTTCAAATGTATATAGCCTTGTAGTGACACAACAAACTATATATAAATAAATAGGTAGACAACTCTTGTCAATTACATCAACTATGCAACTCCTTGTATTTTGTCTCTTAGATTATTTTGATCAAGTGGTGGCACACCCGAATCAAAATTATCCAAGTTAAGTCCAACCTAGCACTCCATATATTCAAAAAAGAAAAAATATCGTCCTTGTGGTGACACAACAAAACAATACTGTTTAATTTTCTTTATAAGCATCAAATGTGATAAATTAACATCTTAAATACTTAATATTTGCCTTGTGGTGACACAACAAACTCATATTAAATATTTAATACTCTATTAATTTTATCATGCTAGAAGGCGACGTTCGATATTCTAAATATCTTTGAACGCTTAGGACTTAATATAAAATATTTGAGGGGTTTGTTATTAAATTGTCTCATCTTGTTAAGCGCGCATGCATATATATATATATATATATATATATATATAAAATACGCGTCATATTAATTAACATGCGAAGCATGTTTGCATAATATATAATATATATAGTATAAGCATGCACATATAGAATACTATATTCTACCCGGATTGATTATGAACTTTTATTCTAGTTTGGTTGACTAGAGCCACCAAGTGAACCAAAAAGGTCAAACCCTAGGGGTGCAAGAATTAATATTTAAATATAACTATTACATTTAAACCCGGACTCCATTACAAACGGGTCTTCAAGCGTTCCTTGCTCCTTGATCTCCAATTCTTTAAAATTTAATTCTAACTATTCCTATTACAGAACTATTTAAAATAAATAGAAACCTTGATCAGCAGTCAAGGAGAAGTACATAGGAGGGAGATAGAATTTACATTAAGAAAAAATTAGAGAAGGCGAGGTACGCAGACCCCATTTAATAAAACTCATACATTCATGCATCCAACTAAAATAAAATCCAATCACATTGGTCAATAGTCCATAATCAATCCCATTTATTATCATACATATCACCATATGCATCAATAAATTATATTCATCTCACGAATAATAAACATTCAATATATATATTGATATTATTTAATGGGCAATTTAGTTAGCATAAAATCTACTTTTGAATCAAAATAAACTCCTTTATTTTAATCCAAATTTAAATCAAAATAAACTTATTTTATTTTAATTTATCCAATTTTGAATAAAATAAACTATTTTATTTTAATCAAAATCTTTAATCAAAATAAACTCCTTTATTTTAATTAATTATGGAATCCAATTCCATGTAAAAAAAATAAAACTCCTCTATAAAAGGAAACACAGATTCTCTTTCCTATTCACAAATAAACTCTTTTATTTTGAATAATATGAAATCTTATTTCATATCTAAATAAACTCCTTTATTTAAGGAAATATGGAATTCAATTTCAACTCCAATTAGTTATCATGGAATTCAATTCCAACTCTAATTAGTTAGCATGAAATTTAATTTTAAAATTAAAATAAACCTTTTTATTTAAACTTTTTATTTTAAGATTAAAATAAATTTTTATTTTAATAATAAAATAATTAAGATTCATATATATATATATATATATATATATATATATATATATATATTATATATATATACATAATCATGGTGACAATCCACGTAATCATCCTGCAGAATCATGATTCATATAGTATCCCTTGAACATTTAATCTGGTTAACCAATATAATATAACTAGCAGGAGTATATATATATTCGGTAAACATAATTTAGATTATATATATATATATATATATATATATATATATATATATATATATATATATATATATATATATATATATATATATATATATATATATATATAAAATAAAGTAATTAAACAAGTCGCAAAACCACGTTGATGCAGACAGCTTCACGATTTTTTTTTATTTTTTTTATTTTTTTTTGTTTAAATTTTATACAACAAATTATGCCCAATTAAATTGTTCTAAACACATATCAATATACATATCAAATTAAAACAATTAATAATTCGCATAAAGGTTTGGCTCTGATACCACTGTTAGGTTTGTAATATTCATGAACGCAATCAAATTGCACAAAATAGCGGAAACGTGGAAAAAATCAGAGTTTAAAATTTTACAAACCATATACCCGGATCACCCTTTATGTTCAATTATTAATTAAACGAAAAAGAAAGAACAAGAATCATACCCTTGAAGATCTGAGCTTCCTCAGGTACAAGTTCACCTCCAATCCTTTTCGCGTCCAACTTGAATCCACCGGGTTTGGTTCCTTCCTTTGATCAACGTTAGCCACCCAAGTGTTTGGCCTCTAGAGGTGATCCACCAAGAAATAAGAAAGATCCAAGAAGATGGGTGTTTGCAAAACCCTAATTTTTCTATCTCTATAGAAAAGAGCGTACTCTCCAACCATTGGAATAACGTATATTTGATATCTGATATAAGACTCCTCTTATAAAGATATCAAGTAACCCTATTAAAAATAAGGTATTATTTATTTAATTAAACTCTTTTAATTAAATGGGCTCCCTAATCTTATTAGGGATAATTAATTAAACTCCTTTAACTAATTTTTCCTCCTAATCCTATTAGGAATAAATGAGAGTACATATATTAAATTAATTCCTAAACTCTTTTAGAAATTAAAATAATAATAATTGTAATAATATTAATAAGACTCCTCTTATTAATTTATATTCAATATTTCTAAAATATTAAATAATAAATATTAAGCTATTTAATTTATTCTATCACCATAGATTAAATTAAATATACTTAACATATTATTACTATTATGCCATTAATTTCTTAAATAATTATTCTTCCTTTTATGGTGTGACCCTTTAGGTTCTCCATATTAAACCGGTTGTGAATAAATCAATTAGAACAATTCTAATTTTATTTAAATAAATAAATTAAATAATTAATTAATTTAAATAAATAATATTTATTCTACAATAGGGATAAGCCTCCCTAGCGATTAACGACTTTCCAGATAATATAGATTTCAACATTAATCATAAAAGAACCTTTGAGTAAATAGTTACTGTACAATTCAATCCTTCCATCATACAATATCCCAATTAAATATAAGACATGGAATTACTGTCAAGTCTTATTTTATTTAATTATATGTATTTCGACTCTTAAATGCACAACTCCAAATAATGCAAATTAGAAACTCCTTTCTAATTTTATTCTGCCTTGGCCAAGGACTACTGGGTTGTCATTTATCGAATCATATAGGACATTTCTCTTCTTTTACTAGAAGTGGTAGATTCTTTATTGATCATACATTATCTCCATGTACAACTTATTATACCCAAGCATACCCTTTGATATACCCTAAGGGTCTTAAGGAATAAGTCAAAGTATAACTCATCATACACAAGATACTATGATGATCTCAAGTCCAAGGATCACTTGTACTACTATCACTACAGGAATTTCTATTGACAGGCAAGTAAAACTCCATTAGGTATTCCTTAGCGAGCCACGTTCAGTGAACTTATTCTCTAATAAGCACCTACATACTTGCTTTAATGTCTCCACACAAATGATCATGAGATCAATCATCCTCATCTAATGAGCAAGCAACGTATGTACCAATCTATCTGGATTCACTAATCCCCAATTTAGTAATCCAACGATTGGGAACTATTTTAGTTTTAAGCTTTCTAAGAATTTAGATCTCATTAGAATGATCATCATCATTATTCTAAAAGCATTGCTTAAAACTACGGGTTTATCACATATTATAAAACAACATCATGTAGATAATTTAAAAGCCTTTAATAAATTATTACTTTTTATTAATAAATGAATAAGATTGTTACAAAGTATATGCTTTATCATCAAATATGATTGGCTTGTGTGCATATTACTTTCACATTGTATATATCAAACAGTATCATATGGTAAGGAAATATATTTTAATTCACCTTCCTTTTAGATATGTTTTGTCACTTGCTTGATAGTTGCCATTTTCTTTATGACTTGTTATCTTGATGCATCCGAACTTCTCCTTGATGGAATGACCTTGAGATGTCGCAGGATCTCTCAAAATGAGTCATCGATCTTTAAGCTTTTCTGGTATACTAGCTTTTGGTTTCTTGGAACTGGTCTTTGGTTATGGTTAAGATTTAGGCAAAGTATTTGGCTTTCTTTTGAGGGTTCGATCGCACCATAAATGGTTGCCTACGTACCCCTGGAGGGAGATCAGGTCTTACGTAGTTCAAGCTTGGCTTGAATGGTTTGAAGCTGGCACTTTTTTTAGGGAGACAAAAATTCTGGGAATTTGAGAGGTGTTTATTAAAGTTTAAGCTTGGTTTGAGGGGTTTTTTAATTTTTTGGTTTGATTTGAAGGGGTTTCTAGAATTTTTCTGGTTTGACCACACCATAGATGGCTTCCTACGTACTCCCATTGATGAGGGGAGATCAGGTCTTTCGTAGTTCAGGTTTTGTAGTGAAAACCTTAATTGACATGATTGATTTTTTTTTCTAGGACCAAGATGGTGATTTACAAGCATTTCAGACATAGTACCTCTTCACAGTGTTTGAGTTGATAAGTTGAGGGAGTTCTTCCCCATCCATCTCTTGCAATCTGATGGCTCCTCCTATCAATACTTCCTTGACAATGAAAGGGCCTTCCCAATTCGGGAAAAACTTTCCTTTGGCTTCATCTTGATTAGAGAGGACTTTCTTTAGTACCAAGTCATTCTCTTTGAATTGTCGGAGCTGAACTTTCTTGTTGTATGACCGAGAAATCCTTTCCTGATACAACTGACCATGAAAGATGGCTGCAACCCTTCTCTCATCTATAAAAAATAGATGGTGGTATTGGTCTTGCAACCATTAATCTTCATCTATCTGAGAATCCATTAACACTCTTAACGACTTCATTTCTACTTCTATGGGGAGTACTGTTTCCATGCCATAGATTAGTGAGTAGGGGCTAGCCCTAGTAGAAGTTCGTATTGATGTTCTGTAGGCTAATAGAGTCAGAGGCAACAACTCAGACCATCCCTTATGATTGGCAGACATCTTTTACATAATTTTCTTGATATTCTTGTTGGCTACTTCGATAGCACCATTCATCTTGGGACGATAAATAACGGAATTAAGATGTTTAATGTGGAACTTACTGCACAATTCCTTCATCATCCGGTTGTTCAGATTTTTAGCATTATCCGATACGATCAACTCCAGCTGTCCATATCGATAAAAGATATTGTTTCTGATGAAATCAATGATTACCTCCTTAGTAACTTTGGGAAAGGAAGCAGCTTCTAACCACTTTGTGAAGAAATCAATCATAGTGAAGATGAATCGATGACCATTGTTGGCTTTGGGTTCTATTGACCCAATCACGACCATTTCCCACATTGAAAAGGTCCACGGTTAATTCATACAATGTAATTCTTTTAGAGGAGCGTGGAAGGTATATCCATGGACTTGGCATTGATAGCATCTCTTGACGTAATCATCACAACCAACTTTGAGAGAGACCCAATAATGCCCTGTTCTTAATATCTTCTTGTCAAGTAAATGACCGCTCATGTGTGAACCACATACTCCACCATGGACTTCATCCATTAGCCTTTTGGCTTGATCTTTATCTAGGCATCTTAGAAGGCCTATCCCCGCATCCCTTTGTAAAATGTGTCTTCGCTCAAATATAATTTCATGGCCATTTTATGGATCCGCTTTCTTTCAGCTTGACTTATTCTAGCTGACGTAGAGCCATCTCGAAGATATTCTTTGATGTCATGATAGCAAGGCTGTTTGATGGGAGGTAGTTTATCTGATACTTCTCCAATATAATTTCCATAGGTTGGTGCCTTCTGGCATACAACTTTGATAACAAGAATTCCCATCCTATCAGATATGTGGATCAAGAAAGCCAATGTTTCCAATGCATCAGCAAAGTCATTCCTTCTTTGAGGGATATGGATAAAGGTTATTTCCTCAAACTCCATAGCCATCTTGATAACTTATCGATGATAGGGCAGCAAATGCAATTCTTTGATATAATACTCCCCGATGGTTTGTTTGATAACCAACTCGGAATCCCCAAAGACCAATAACCGTTTGATATCCATGGATTGGGCCAATTTCAATCCCATTATATAGCCTTCATACTCAGCTATGTTGTTGGTGTTGACAAACTGCAACTTGATGGCCATGAGATACTATTCTCCCAAAATAGATACCAGAACTGCCCTTGCTCCGGCACCTTCCATGTTTACGGCTCCGTCAAAATAAAATTTCCAAGATTAGACTGTATTTTCCTAATGGATTTGTTGAATTGTCATTATCCCTTCATCCTAGAAATATGTTTCCAAGGGTTTAAAATTCCCTAATGGTGCTTCGGTCAATTGATCTACAATTCCTTAACCTTTGATGTACTTTTGATTCATGTAGATGATATCAAAATGTTGTAGGATCAACTGCCATTTGGACAATTGGCAATTCAGCATGAGTTGTTGAATACGTACTTCAGAGGATCCATACGGGATATGAGGTAGGTTGTGTGCCCATGAAGATAATGTTGTAATCTCATAGCGGCCCATGCTAACGCACAACTGGTCTTTTTAATCAAAGTGTACTTCTGCTCTCTGCTACTGAATCTTTTGTTGAGGTAATAGATAGCTCTTTACTTGCCTCTATCATCTTTTTTCCCCAGCATGTAGCCCATAGCATTGACATTGAATGATAAGTACATAAACATGGGAATCTTGTCCCTTGGGGGTTCCAAGATAGGAGCTTCCACCAATTGTTTTTTGATGGAGAGCAAGGCTTTTTGACAATCTTCATTCCACTTCATAGAATTTTTCCTTAATAGCTTAAAGATGGGCTCACACGTTGCCGTGAGTTGAGATATGAATCTACTTATGAAATTGATTCTCCCTAGAAATCCCCGTATCTCCTTTTCTGTCCGGGGCACATGTATCTCAGTGATGGCTTTAATTTTGGCGGGATCCAGTTTAATGCCTCTGTTGCTCACTAGAAATCCCAATAACTTGCCTGATTTGCCAGATTTAGTTTCAAGTTATATTTATGCAACCGGTTGAAAAGCTTTTTAAGGTAGTCGATATGGTCATCTTCCTTTCGAGATTTAATGATGATGTCATCCACATAGACCTCTATTTTTTTATGCATCATGTCATGAAAAAGGACCATCATGGCTCGCTGATAGGTGGCACCGACATTGATAAGGCCGAAAGATAAACGTCTGTAACAAAAGGTTCCCCAGGGAGTGATGAAAGCTGTTTTCTCCCTGTCCTCCTCAACAACCATGATATGATGATACCCGGCGAAGCAGTCAACAAAAGAATACATGCCATACTGCGATGTGTTGTCTATAAGTATATGGATAAAAGGTACTTGAAACTTATCCTTGAGACAAGCTTTGTGAAAATCCCGATAATCCACGCATACTCGTACCTTCCCTCCAGGCTTAGGCACAAGAACTATATTAGAAGCCACTCAGGGTAGGTTGATACCATGACGATGTTGGCTTTGAATTTTTTAACAATTTCTTCCTTGACTCTCAGACTCCACTCAGGTTTTATTCACCTAAGCTTATGTTTGACTGGCTTGAATCCTTCTTTAATGGGCAGTCGATGAATAACAATATCAGTAGACAAACCAATCATGTCCTCATATGACTATGCAAACACATACTGGAATTGAGTTAGCAAAGCAATCAGGACTTTTCTTTGGTTTAGGGTAAGGTCCGTGCCTATCTGAATTTCTTTAGGGTTTTCTGAGGTTTTGATATTAACAGAGATGGTTTGATCGAGGTTTAGCTTAGGTTTGTCTTCGACCAATTCTTTGATCTCCTCAGGCACCTCATAGTCATCTATCTCTTCTTACTCAATCCTCATCAAGTCAAAGTCCAACTCTACATCAAAATTGTAGTCATTGTGGAGATTTGGCATTTCATAAGCAAGGATAGACAAACCTGACTCTAGAGTCTTGAAAACAAAATAATTTCACTTAATATATGAAATTGTTTGATCATATAAAGCATTAGCAAAAGCATGACAAAAGTAACTACTAGTACTGTGCAACAAAAGTAAGCAGTTAATAATATCTAAATTTTAGGGCATATGGATTATCTTCCCTTTGTACCCTTTTTAGTTGATGCAAGGAGTGCTGCTCCAATTGCCCAGGTTCAAATCCTCATTGACTGGGAGGATAAAGGGATCGCTATTGTTCGTCTCCTCCTTGACGATAGCTAAGATAACATTCTCATCATGATTAACATCCTCCTTTGAATCACTCCCTTCAGCTCCATCCGAGCCAAGGATTTTGAATTGATCTTCTTTATAATCATCCTCTGGGATATCATTGTTCATTCCCTCATTATGCACCAGAAAGTACATATTTGATAATCGATTTTGTACTTCTTGTTTGAGTCTCTCATTCCTTTCCTCACTTTCTTTATTCGAAATTAAGACTTCTTTTTCACTAGCCGGCTTGGTCCTAGGAACCAGCATACCAGCTACAGAAATAGGGATATTCCTCATAGGATTTACCAATCCTACATCTGTAAGATTAGGTAGCAGAATGGTAAAGGAAGGATCCGGTGGATGCTTGTGCGGGTTCCGGTGATTTGATCCAGAGGAATAGCCCAATCCAACCTTTCCTGTCTGGCTAGGAATTTGAACTGGACTACTGATTCCTTGCTGACTCTTCTCTAGCTCTACCCAAGGATATCATTTCCTGACTAGCCAACATTATGTCGGTGGAAAATCTGGGCTTTAAAGCTGGGGCTCCAATAGGTTGGTACCGAGTGTTACTCACCTCAAGGGCTTAAAAACTGACAGGCTCAATTCCTTCATCGAGACTGATTACATGCATATCTCTTTGTGTATGAACATGATATTTTGGCTCGGCATTGACAGTTACCAGATTGCCATTGATGATGTATTTGACTTATTGGTGAAGGGTAGACGAAAATACACCTGCCATATGAATCCACGGTCTTCCCAACAACAAATTATATCATGTAGTGATGTTCAACACTTGAAAGGATATGTAAAAGGTATGTGTACCGATCTCCACTGGAAGTTTGGTTTCTCCTACAGCTTCCCGCCGAGATCCATCAAAGGCCCTTATGGCTACATGACTAGTTTGAATTCACTTTGGATTTATCTTCATTCTTTCCAACGTGTCATAGGGACAGATGTTCAAGGACAATCCTCCATCTATCAACACACCTCCTACCACATATCCCGAGGACATCACTGCTATGTCCAATGCCTTGCAATGACCCGTACCTTCTGATGGTATGTCATCATCAGTGAAAGATATCACATTATTGCTGTAATAACCTGAATCTACGGCTTTGATACCAACTGTAATATTCCCAAATCCGGTATCAAAGACCACAAATTTGGTATATTAATTCTGTAACTATTGCGAAAGATATAAACATAAATTGTTTATACATTAAACTTAAACACTAGTCCCAAGATCGAGAACCTTCACTTAATACTTGTATTCCATATTCTATCCGACATACAATGTCACTTGCTTCTCCTATATCCGACGTATTCGTCCTAATCTACAATGTTTATCATGATATAGCAAGGGTGAGCAACAAGTTTACCCGGCAAGTTTAAGTTTAATAAAGGATATATCATGATTGAAAGTATTGAACAATAAGCTGGCTAACATTCAACAATATCATAACTGTGAACTAGCATGAATCAAATTTTCATAGTTGAACGATAAAGAACATAAACAATTCAACTGGACCAGATGGTAATGAAGGTGATCAGCCTTTCATACTTGATGAACACATGCAAAATGCACAATATACGAATCAACAAATCATATACATGGTATAATCAACGATGATTAACCACAAGCATTATCTGAATAATCATAACTCAGGGTTGAGTTATAGAGAACTTATATGTACGGTCGATTACTGTTTCGCAATCTAGCTAGCTTCACCCGAAAGACCTAATATTGATAATGTAGATCTCCCAATATTAGAATAATATCATCATAGTATATCACTGTTAAATACAATTATAAAATAACCTAAACACATTAACACATAGACTTAACAGTCTATAAAACACATAGGACCTAGTATCAAGTCAAACTATTTCAGTCTGAGTTGAGTTTGGTACTTTTTCGACACTCCGATTGCCTAATCGGACAATAATCAAGCCTAATTCTAACAAGACTCTGCCTAAACGCTTAACTATTATCTTAGATAATTTATTATTCAGTCAAAATATTTTTCACAATCTCATAATAATTTTCATATAATTATTACTATTTATCATAATTTTTCAACCATTAATATCACATTTATATGATTTAAATACCATAACATTCTATTATCATTAATATTTATTTAATATCAAATATTAATAAAATATATAACATAATATTTATAATGTATTTATAATATCTCAAAGTATTTTTAATACTTTAATATCACATTTAAATAATTTTTAAACATTCAAATCCATTATCAAATAACTACCATTAATATTAAAATATTAATGTATTTCATGACAAAATATCAAAAGTTATATTTTATAACTTAAAATATTATTATAACCCTTAAATCATTTTATATGATTTTTAAAGCATTAATACTATTTTTTCATAATTTATATAATACATTTATTAAATAAATTAATTAGCATTAATATTAATTTATTAATGAAAAGCACCACAAAATATTAAAAGTCATTAAAAATAACTTAAAATATTTTCCAACACACTATTATATTTTTAAAGTATTAAAATTATTTTTAAGTAATTTATTTAATATAATAATTAAATAAATTAAATATCATTAATATTTAAAAATATTAAAATATTAATGAAATGTATTCAAAGTTATTAAAAACCCATTTTTAGGCTTTAAAATAATTTTTAGAAATTAATTATGTATTTTTCATAATTAAAAACTATTTTTCTCTAATTATTAAATAAAATAATTAATTTTTATAAATTAACTGTCACTAAAGGTGCCTATAGTGACAAAACTGTCGCTATAGGTGTTCTTGAACATTCAAACACTGCTAAAAGGTTGCCTAGTTTGACCACCTCTAGATAATTGATCTTTAAGTTTTCTGGACTGCTAAAGTGTTAGACATGTACTACCTTCGTTCCTAAAAGATTGTCGTTTAAGGTTTTGGCACATGGATTAAGAAAGTATCATTTACCAAGTAAAATTTGTTTGAAATTCTATCACTACCCCTTTATGGGAAATTAAAAACTATTAATACAAGGGATATAATTTCTTTGGACAATGAGAGAAGGTAGGGATAATATAGGAAAGTAAAGAATTTATTCTCCTTGAAAGTTGTAAACGACAAACTTTTTGGAACAAATTTTTTCTTCTAAAATGATAATCTTTTAGAAACGGAGGGAGTAGTATTTACGTAATACTACACACACAAACTGGTTTTGTGGCCATACTACAACACATCAGTGACATACAAGCCCTCAAAGATCTTGTCAGAGGCTGTTCTTCATTTTTGGGTTACCCAGAAATGAAGAACAGTTCATGGGTGCTACTTTGGATCCTTATAGTTTGCATTCTGGGTCTTGTTCGTGTGATATAAAGGTTCACACTTGTAGTTCTTATGTCAAAGAACAACAACATAACACTAGATCAACCTAACTACAACACATGTAAGAAATCTAGGCCAGTCAAAGTACATGTCAAGAACTGTTCTTGAACTTTCTGGGTTTTCCAGAAATGTTCATAAGGCAGATGGTCAACCCTTGTTGGACCACCCATAACTTTGATTCTGTGTAGGATCTAAGTGTTCTAGAGGCATGATTGTGTAGTTCATATGTCAGACTACAACATTATTACACAAACTTGGCCTAATCAATTAACAGTTGCAAGATCAAAGGCCTTAAAAGTCTTGTTAGAGCCATATGGGAAATCTGGGTTGCCTAGAAACAGTTTTCCATGGTCGATCAGCTAGGTTTGCCATTCATATCTTGAGATCTAGACATGGTATGGACTTGATTCCATTTCCAGTCTACTCTCCTCATGACAGAGAAAAACTCTATAACATCAAACACACCTAACAATTAACACACAAGGATCTATGAGCCCTGACATATGGCTGTCAGGCCATATTTTTAGGGTTCATAGTCAGTTCGAAAAATTCAATTTTCTTGCATCTAGATGTAATGGATCCTTGATGTAACATTTTAGATCACTCAATAACATCCTTTAACACATATCTAACCAACAAATAACAACATATAACATAGAACACATGGATTTAGCAAGTTAGGGTTTTATACCTTTTATGGTCAAATTCTTGAATCTGATCTTGGATTCTGATATTGGAAAGTGAAGGGCTGATATTGGTTTAACTTTTGAACTTATTTCCTCTCCAATTTTGGAGGTTAGAGAGAAAGAAGACTTGGCTAAGTTAGAAAATAAAGTGTAGATATTTCTTAACTTTTAACTTTTTAATCTTTGAATCCATGGTTAAAATGGATGCTAGGTGTCCAATTTTGACTAATCCAAGTTGCCCCTAACACATGGCAACCCATGTGGTGACTCACCACAATTTGGCAAATATCTTTTACTTAAAAAGTAAGTAAAATGGTATTTTAGTCATTTCGCACTCACTAAAGGTATTTTGGTAATTTGCCCTATAATTTGAAGGGCAATTTGGACATTTCATATATACCCCTCATCCTTTAACACTTAAGATTTTATACTTAGCATTTTGAGCTCCCAATTAGGGTTTAAAAATTCTGAATTAGGGTTTCAGATTCTCAAAACTGAAATTAGGGTTTCCAGAACCGGTATTAGGGTTTCTAACAAATCGTTAGAGTTTTCTAATTGAAAAACAATGTTATTAACATAGCTTTAGGGTTTGCTAAAGTTTCACTTATCTGATCAATAATTGATCCTTAATCCACAAACTGTACACATATAATCAGTATATATAAAATCTTATATACTCAAACACTTAACCCTATCAGGCTTCACCAAAAATTTTGAAATCCACCAAAAATCCTTCACAGAAATCTATAAATCCACACACTATATCCAGTCTAGGTCTATTATTGAACCTTTAATGAATCAATTATGATTTTAATAATTATCTAAATTCTCGGGTTGTCACATTCACCCCTCCTTCTAAGAATTTCGTCCCCGAAATTCACCCTACACCTTACACCATATATACACATCATCACATGCTACCCAAAATATCACTCACAAGAGTTAAATTTTTCAAATTGTGCTGAGTAGTCATATAGTCCATGAACTTTTTATTTCGTAAAGGTTTAAACAGAAATTCATCTGCAAACCGCTCTAGTCTTACGGACACGGTGGGTGATCAGCCTGTTATGCCCTGTACTGATCAGGTATTGTTGTTAGAACGATTTTTTTGTTCATCGTCACTACCATAGGCATAAAAATTTCCCAATTTTTGGGATGTTTACCTCAGTCTTATCGAATTTCGCACCAAAATAATTCAGTTCTGGAAAATTTCAAAGAACAATTTGAATTTTATAAACGTTGGTCTAGCTGACTCAAATAGCTTAGACTCATATCAATAATCAATTTCAATCGAAAGATTTATGTATAGCCAAAACCCGTTGGCAATTAATTATTTTGAAAATAGTTTTATGACGTCATGATACCATACCATGTTAACAACCCGTTTGAGGATTTGTCATTGAGTGACTTTGTCATAACACATCATAAAATAGTGGGATAATGATTTTTTAGATCGAATTCAATACTAAGTATTCCTGTATTTATAACTCCATTTTTTTATCATCACTGCACCAGGTTACATGATGCATTAATGATAAATAAAATACCTTTGGATATGTCAAATCATTGTCGTCTAGCCGAAACAAGTAGCATAGACTATTCTTTAAATCGTTCAAAAATCATTACAAAATAGTTTTATCACCTCAACAGGTAATGATGTTTTAGTGTCCCGAAGTCCACACATACACAATTGTCAATATGTGTTGAGAGTAAAAATTCATTTTTAAAAGGCATATAGTGCTTATTTAGCTTGATGTCAAAAATTTTGAAGTCTAGCATAGCTAGAAGATTTGGAAAACCTAATCTTCTACTAATAATCCATTGCTTAATCAATCTATCTATTACTATCATCCTCAAAACTCCATTCACACTTATCTAATCCCAATTCGTCAAACTTACCACACATTATGAGTTCAGGAACTTTCCACAATCATATAAGTTAAAAAATTTATCCTAGTCAGACCATAGGCGTCCATTTGCTGAGGGGTTAAAAAACATACCATACGATTATGAGTCACGAACTTACCATAAGTATGAGTTTTAAGAACTCGAAACTTAATCTTATATTATCTAACTATACTCTACCTATCTATTTTACACATGAGAAAAGAATCTCATTCTCAAGACGCATATAGAAAATAGCGCGACACAAATATTTCAATAATTATCAATTCCAGAAACTATGTGATCATCAAACTAAACACAATCCCCTGCCCATACAAAAAATTGGTCAACCCAGTCACTAATCAATATAGGAAGCTAAGCGGTTGTTACACCACGAACAATTCCCCGCCCATACAAAGAATTGTTCAACTTAACCACTATATCAACCAGGAAGCTAATCGGTTCTAAAACCAAGTAAAAATTCCCCGCCCATACAAGGAATCATACAACTCAGCTGCTGACATGAGTCCTCAATTGAAATCCCACTTAATCCTAGCCCACACATTCTTCATACGAATTTTGTTCAATTCGTATTGCATCACTCCCAACCCTTTCTCTGAGTTGGCATCGTACCAATTCATAGTACAATTGACATACAACAATCTTGCTGTAAACTTTTCAATCATTTGATTGATCCTCCTCCCTGCTATAATCTTATTAGATCATGGTGTGATCTCATCGTATATATTACGATTCATTTCTATATTAGTACGATCGTTTTATTTAATGATTTTCCCATACTTTTAGTCTTTTAGACTATCTATTCATCACCACTGTTCAACTTTATTATCAGAGTTAGGAAACTCCGTATCTTTATAACTCGTCGAGATTCGTCTTTGAATCTTACCGACTCACTAACTCTATTTGAGTTAATTCTTATTCCACTGCGGTTATTGGCCTAAGGTAACCCTACCTAAGGATTATAACCTACAACTCTGATACTAAGTGTAATAACCCGAATCTACGACTTTGATTCCAACTGTAATATTCCCAAATCAGGTATCAAAGACCACGAATCTGTTATATTAATTCTATAACTACTACGGAAGATATAAACATAAATTGTTTATACATTAAACTTACACATTATTCCCAAGGTCGAGAACCTTCACTTAATACATGTATTCCATATTCTATCCGACGTATTTGTCCTAATCTGCATTGTTTATCATGATATAGCAAGGGTGAGCAACACATTTATCCATCAAGTTTAAGTTTAATAAGGGATATATCATGATCGAAAGAATTGAACATTAAGCTGGCTAACATTCAACAATATCATAACTGTGAACTAGCATTCAAATTTTTATAGCTGAACAATAAAGAACATGAACAATTCAACTTGACTAGATGGTAATGAATGTGATCAGCCTTTCATACCTGATGAACACATGCAATAGGCACAACATTTGAATCAACAAATCATAGACATGGTATAATCAATAATGATTAACCACAAGCATTATCTGAATAATCATAACTCAGGGTTGAGTTATAGAGAACTTGCCTGTACAGTCGATTACTGTTACACAATCTAGCTAGCTTCACCCGAAAGACCTAATATTGATAATATAAATCTCCCAACATTAGAATAATATCATCACAGTATATCACTATTAAATATAGTTATAAAATAACCTAAACACATTAACACATAGACCTAACAGTCTATCAAACACATAGGTTATAGTATTAAGTCAAACTATTTTAGTCTGACTTTAGTTCGGTACTATTTCGATACTTCGATTGCCTAATCGGACAATAATCGAGCTTAATTCTAACAAGACTCTGCCTAAACGTTTAACTATTATCCTAGATAATTTATTATTCAGTCAAAATATTATTCACAGTCTCATAATAATTATTACTATTTATCATGATTTTTCAATCATTAATATCATATTTATATGATTTAAATACCACAATATTTTATTATCATTAATATTTATTTAATATCAAATATTAATGAAAACATAACATAATATTTATAATATCTCAAAGTATTTTTAATAATTTAATATCACATTTAAATGATTTTTAAACATTTAAATTTATTATCAAATAACTGCCATTAATATTAAAATATTAATGTATTTCATGAACAAAATATCAAAAGTTATATTTTATAACTTAAAATATTATTATAACCCTTAAATTATTTTATATGATTTTTAAATCATTAATACTATTTTTTAATAATTTATTTAATACATTTATTAAATAAATTAATTATCATTAATATTAATTTATTAATGAAAATCAGCACAAAATATTAAAAGTCATTAAAAATAACTTAAAATATTTTTCAACACATTATTATATTTTTAAATGATTTTTAAAGTATTAAAATCAATTTAAGTAATTTATTTAATAATAATTAAATAAATTAAATACCATTAATATTTAAAAATATTAAAATATTAATGAAATATATTCAAAATTATTAAAAATCTATTTTTAGGCTTTAAAATAATTTTTAGAAATTAATTATGTATTTTTCATAATTAAAAACCATTTTTTTCTAATTATTAAATAAAATAATTAATTTTTGTAAATAAACTGTCACTAAATGTGCCTATAGTGACAAATCTGTCGCTATAGGTGTTCTTGAGTATTCTTGAACATTCAAACATTGTTAACAGGTTGCCTAGTTTGACCACCTCTAGATCATTGATCTTTAAGTTTTCTGAACTGCTAAAGTGTTAGACATGTAGTATTTATGTAAGACTACACACACAAACTGGTTTCATGGCCAAACTACAACACATCAGTGAGACACAAGCCCTCAAAGATCTTGTCAGAGGCTACTTTGGATCCTTATAGTTTGCATTCTGGGTCTTGTTCGTGTGATATAAAGGTTCACACTTATAGTTCTTATGTCAAAGAACAACAACATAACACTAGATCAACCTAACTACAACACATGTAAGAAATCTAGGCTGGTCAAAGTACATGTCAAGAACTGTTCTTGAACTTTCTGGGTTTTCCAGAAATGTTCATAAGGCAGATGGTCAACCCTTGTTTGACCACCCATAACTTTGATTCTGTGTAGGATCTAAGTGTTCTAGAGGCATGATTGTGTAGTCCATATGTCAGACTACAACATTATTACACAAACTTGGCCTAATCACATAACAGTTGCAAGATCAAAAGCCTTAAAAGTTTTGCCAGAGCCATATGTGAAATCTGGGTTGCCCAGAAACAGTTTTCCATGGTCGGTCAACTAGGTTTGACCACTCATATCTTGAGATCTAGACATGGTATGGACTTGATTCCATTTCCAGTCAACTCGATCTCCTCATGACAGAGAACAACTCTATAACATCAAACAATCCGGCCATATTTTCAGGGTTCATAGTCAGTTATAAAAATTAAATTTTCTTACATCTAGATGTTATGGATCCTTGATGTAACATCTTAGATCACTCAATAACATCCTCTAACACATATCTAACCAACAAATAACAACATATAACATAAAACACATGGATTTAGCAGGTTAGGGTTTTATACCTTTTATGCTCAAATTATTGAATCTGATCTTGGATTCTGATATTGGAAAGTTAAGGGCTGATATTGGTTTAACTTTTGAACTTATTTCCTCTCCAATTTCGGAGGTTAGAGAGAAAGAAGACTTGGCTAAGTTAGAAAATAAAGTGTAGATATTTCTTAACTTTTAATTTTTTAATCTTTGAATCCATGGTTAAAATGGATGCTAGGTAGCCAATTTTGACTGATCCAAGTTTCCCCTAACACATGGCAACACATTTGGTGACTCAACATAATTTGGCAAATATCTTTTACTTAAAAAGAAAGTAAAATGGTATTTTAGTCATTTTGCACTCACTAAGGGTATTTTGGTAATTTTCTCTATAATTTGAAGGGCAATTCGGACATTTCATATATATCCCACATCTTTTAACACTTAAGCTTTTATACTTAGCATTTTGAGCTCCCAATTAGGGTTTATAAATTCTAAATTAGGGTTTTAGATTCCCGGAACTGAAATTAGGGTTTCGGAGCCGGTAATAGGGTTTCTAACAAATTGTTAGAATTTTCTCACTGAAAAACAATGTTATTAACATAGCTTTAGGGTTTGCTAAAGTTACACTTATCTGATCAATAATTGATCCTTAATCCACAAACTGTACACATATAATCAGTATATATAAAATCTTATATCCTCAAACACTTAACCCTATCAGTCTTCAGCAAAAATTTTGAAATCCACCAAAAATCCTTCTCAGAAATCTTTAAATCCACACACTATATCCAGTCTAGGTCTATTATTGAACCTTTAATAAATCAATTATTATTTTAATAATTATCTAAATTCTCGGGTTGTCACATTCACCGCTTCTTCTAAGAATTTCATCCCCGAAATTAACCCTACACCTGACACCATATATACACATCATCACATGCTACCCAAAATATCACTCACAAGAGATAAAATTTTCAAATTGTGCTGAGGAGTCATATAGTCCATGAACTTTTTATTTCGAAAAGGTTTAAACAGAAATTCATCTGCAAACCGCTCTGGTCTTAAGGACACGGTGGGTGATCAGCCTGTTATGCACTGTACTGATCAGGTATTTTTGTTAGAACTATTTTTCTGTTCATCGTCATTGTCATTGGCATAAAAATTTCCTAATTTTTGGGATGTTTGCCTCAGTCTTATCGAATTCCGCACCAAAACAATTAATTTCTGGAAAATTTCAAAGAACGCTTTGAATTTGATAAACGTTGGTCTAGCTGAATCAAATAGCTTAGACTCATACCAATAATCAATTTCAATCAAAATATTTATGTATAGCCAAACCCCGTTGGCAATTAATTATTTTGAAAATAGATTTATGACGTCATGATACCATACCGTATTAACAGCCCGTTTGAGGATTTGTCATCGAGTGAATTTGTCATAACACATCATACAATAGTGGAACAACGATTTTTTAGATCAAATTTAACACTAAGTATTCCTGTATTTACAACTCCATCATTTTTTATCATCACTGCACCAGGTTACATGATGCATTAATGATAAATAGAATACCTTTGGATATGTCAAATTATTGTCGTCTAGCTGAAACAAGTAGCATAGACTATTCTTTAAACCGTTCAAAAATCATTACAAACTAGTTTTATCACCTCAACAGGTAATGATGTTTCAGTGTCCCGAAGTCCAAATATACACAATTGTTAGTATGTGTTGAGAGTAAAAATTCATTTTTAGAAGGTATATAGTTCGTATTTAGCTTGATGTCAAAAATTTCGAAGTCTAGCATAGCTAGAAGATTTGGAAAACCTAATCTTCCACTAATAATCCATTGCTTAATCAATCTATCTATTACTATCATCCTCAAAACTCCATTCACACCTATCTAATCCAAGTTCGTCAAACTTACCACACATTATGAGTTCAGGAACTTTCCACAATCATATGAGTTTAAGAATCTATCCTAGTCAGACCATAGGCGTCCATTCGCTGAGGGGTTAAAAAACATACCATACAATTATGAGTCACGAACTTACCATAAGTATGAGTTTTAAGAACTCACAACTTAATCTTATATTCTCTAACTATACTCTACCGATGTGTTATACACATGAGAAAAGAATCTCCATCTCAACATGCATATAGAAAATAGCGCGACACAAACATTTCAATGATTGTCAATTCCAGAAACTATGTGATCATCAAACCAAACACAATCCCCTGCCCATACAAAGAATTGGTCAACCCAGCCACTAATCAATATAGGAAGCTAAGCGGTTGTTACACCACGAACAATTCCCCGCCCATGCAAAGAATTGTTTAACTTAACCACTATATCAACCAAGAAGCTAAGCGGTTCTAAAACTAAGTACAAATTCCCCGCCCATATAAGGAATCATACAACTCAGCTGCTGACATGAGTCCTCAATTGAAATCCCACTTAATCCTAGCCCACACTTTCTCTATACAAATTTTGTTCAGTCTGTATTGCATCACCCCCAACCCTTTCTCTGAGTTGGCATCATACCAATTCATAGTACAACTAACACACAACAATCTTGTCGTAAACTTTTCAAACATTTGATTGATCCTCCTCCCTGCTATAATCTAATCAGATCACGGTGTGATCTCATTGTATATATTACGATTCATTTCTATATATCAGTACGATTGTTTTATTTTTCAATTTTCCCATACTTTTAGTCTTTTAGACTCTATCTATTCATCACCACTGTTCAACTTTATTATCAGAGTTAGGGAACTCCATATCTATATAACTCGTCGAGATTCGTCTTTGAATCTTACCGACTCACTAACTCTATTTGAATTAATTCTTATTCCACTGCTGTTATTGGCCTAAGGTAACCCTACCTAAGGATTATAACCTACAGCTCTGATACTAAGTGTAATAACCCGAATCTACGGCTTTGGTACCAACTGTAATATTCCCAAATCAGGTATCAAAGACCACGGATCTGTTATATTAATTCTATAACTATTGCGAAAGATATAAACATAATTTTTTTATACATTAAACTTACACACTATTCCCAAGGTCGAGAACCTTCACTTAATACATGTATTCCATATTCTATCTGACATACAATGTCACTTGCTTCTCCTGTATCCGACGTATTTGTCCTAATCTGCAATGTTTATCATGATATAGCAAGGGTGAGCAATAAGTTTACCCATCAAGTTTAAGTTTAATAAAAGATATCTCATGATTGAAAGAATTGAACAATAAACTGGCTAACATTCAACAATATTATACCTGTGAACTCGCATGAATCAAATTTTCATAGCTGAACGATAAAGAACATGAACAATTCAACTGGACCAGATGGTAATGAATGTGATCAACCTTTCATACCTGATGAACACATGCAATAAGCACAACATTCGAATCAACAAATCATAGACATGGTATAATCAATAATGATTAACCACAAGCATTATCTGAATAATCATAACTCAGGGTTGAGTTAAAGAGAACTTGCTTGTACAGTCGATTACTGTTACATAATCTAGCTAGCTTCACCCGAAAGACCTAATATTGATAATATAAATCTCCCAATATTAGAATAATATCATCACAGTATATCACTATTAAATACAGTTATAAAATAACCTAAACATATTAACACATAGACCTAACAGTCTATAAAACACATAGGTCCTAGTATTAAGTCAAACTATTTTAGTTTGAGTTGAGTTCGGTACTATTTCGATACTCCGATTGCCTAATCGGATAATAATCGGGCCTAATTTTAACAAGACTCTGCCTAAACACTTAACTATTATCTTAGATAATTTATTATTCAGTCAAAATATTTTTCACAGTCTCATAATAATTATTACTATTTATCATAATTTTTCAATCATTAATATCATATTTATATGATTTAAATACCACAATATTCTATTATCATTAATATTTATTTAATATCAAATATTAATGAAATATATAACATAATATTTATAATATCTCAAAGTATTTTTAATAATTTAATATCACATTTAAATGATTTTTAAACATTTAAATTTATTATCAAATAACTACCATTAATATTAAAATATTAATGTATTTCATGAACAAAATATCAAAAGTTATATTTTATAACTTAAAATATTATTATAACCCTTAAATTATTTTATATGATATTTAAATCATTAATACTATTTTTTCCTAATTTATTTAATACATTTATTAAATAAATTAATTATCATTAATATTAATTTATTAACAAAAATCAGCACAAAATATTAAAAGTCATTAAAAATAACTTAAAATATTTTTCAACACATTATTATATTTTTAAATGATTTTTAAAATATTAAAATCATTTTTAAGTAATTTATTTAATATAATGATTAAATAAATTAAATACCATTAATATTTAAAAATATTAAAATATTAATGAAATATATTCAAAATTATTAAAAATCTATTTTTAGGCTTTAAAATAATTTTTAGAAATTAATTATGTATTCTTCATAATTAAAAACCATTTTTCTCTAATTATTAAATAAAATAATTAATTTTTGTAAATAAATTATCACTAAATGTGCCTATAGTGACAAAACTGTCGCTATAGGTGTTCTTGAGTATTCTTGAACATTCAAACACTATTAACAGGTTGCCTAGTTTGACCACCTCTAGGTCATTGATCTTTAAGTTTTCTGAACTGCTAAAGTGTTAGACATGTAGTATTTATGTAAGACTACACACACAAACTGGTTTCATGGCCATACTATAGCACATCAGTGAGACACAAGCCGTCAAAGATCTTGTTAGAGGCTACTTTGGATCCTTATAGTTTGCATTCTGGGTCTTGTTCGTGTGATATAAAGGTTCACACTTATAGTTCTTATGTCAAAGAACAACAACATAACACTAGATCAACCTAACTACAACACATGTAAGAAATCTAGGCCGATCAAAGTACATGTCAAGAACTGTTCTTGAACTTTTTAGGTTTTCCAGAAATGTTCATAAGGCAGATGGTCAACCCTTGTTTGACCACCCATAACTTTGATTCTGTATAGGATCTAAGTGTTCTAGAGGCATGATTGTGTAGTCCATATGTCAGACTACAACATTATTACACAAACTTGGCCTAATCACTTAACAGTTGCAAGATCAAAGGCCTTAAAAGTTTTGCCAGAGCCATCTGGGAAATCTGGGTTGCCCAGGAACAGTTTTCCATGGTCGGTCAGGTAGGTTTGACCACTCATAACTTGAGATCTAGACATGGTATGGACTTGATTCCATTTCTAGTCAACTCGATTTCCTCATGACAGAGAACAACTCTATAACATCAAACACACCTAACAATTAGCACACAAGGATCTATGAGCCCTGACATATGGCTGTTAGGCCATATTTTTAGGGTTCATATTCAGTTATAAAAATTCAATTTTCTTATATCTAGATGTTATGGATCCTTGATGTAACATCTTAAATCACTTAATAACATCCTCTAACACATATCTAACCAACAAATAACAACACATAACATAAAACACATGGGTTTAGCAGGTTAGGGTTTTATTCCTTTTATGCTCAAATTATTGAATCTGATCTTGGATTCTGATATTGGAAAGTTAAGGGCTGATATTGGTTTAACTTTTGAACTTATTTCCTCTCCAATTTCGGAGGTTAGAGAGAAAGAAGACTTGGCTAAGTTAGAAAATAAAGTGTAGATATTTCTTAACTTTTAATTTTTAATCTTTGAATCCATGGTTAAAATGGATGCTAGGTGGCCAATTTTGACTGATCCAAGTTTCCCCTAACACATGGCAACAAATGTGGTGACTCAACACAATTTGGCAAATATCTTTTACTTAAAAAGTAAGTAAAATGGTATTTTAGTCACTTTGCACTCACTAAGGGTATTTTGGTAATTTCCTCTATAATTTGAAGGGCAATTTGGACATTTCATATATATCCCACATCTTTTAACACCTAAGCTTTTATACTTAGCATTTTGAGCTCCCGATTAGGGTTTACAAATTCTGAATTAGGGTTTCGAATTCACAAAACTGAAATTAGGATTTTCAGAGCCGATATTAGGGTTTCTTACAAATCGTTAGAGTTTTCTAACTGAAAAATAATGTTATTAACATAGCTTTAGGGTTTGCTAAAGTTACACTTATCTGATCAATAATTGATCCTTAATCCACAAACTGTACACATATAATTTGTATATATAAAATCTTATATACTCAAACACTTAACTCTATCAGTCTTCACCAAAAATTTTAAAATCCACCAAAAATCCTTCACAGAAATCTTTAAATCCACACACTATATCCAGTCTATGTCTATTATTGAACCTTTAATAAATCAATTATGATTTTAATAATTATCTAAATTCTCGGGTTGTCACATTCACCCCTCCTTCTAAGAATTTCGTTCCCGAAATTCACCCTACACCTTACACCATATATACACATCATCACATGCTACCCAAAATATCACTCACAAGAGTTAAAATTTTCAAATTGTGCTGAGGAGTTATATAGTCCATGAACTTTTTATTTCGAAAAGGTTTAAACAGAAATTCATCTGTAAACCGCTCTGGTCTTACGGACACGGTGTGTGATCAGCCTGTTATGCACTGTACTGATCAGGTATTGTTGTTAGAACTATTTTTCTGTTCATCGTCACTGCAATTGGCATAAAAATTTCCAATTTTTGGGATGTTTGCCTCAGTCTTATCGAATTTCGTACCAAAATAATTCAGTTCTGGAAAACTTCAAAGAACGCTTTGAATCTTATAATTGGTCTAGCTGACTCAAATAGCTTAGACTCATACCAATAATCAATTTCAATCGAAAGATTTATGTATAGCCAAAACCCGTTGGCAATTAATTATTTTGAAAATAGTTTTATGACGTCATGATACCATACCATATTAACAGCCCGTTTGAGGATTTGTCATTGAGTGACTTTGTTATAACACATCATACAATAGTGGGACAACGATTTTTTAGATCGAATTTAACACTAAGTATTCCTATAATTACAACTCCATCATTTTTTATCATCACTGCACCAGGTTACATGATGCATTAATGATAAATAAAATACCTTTGGATATGTTAAATCATTGTCGTCTAGCCGAAACAAGTAGCGTAGACTATTCTTTAAACCGTTCAAAAATCATTACAAACTAGTTTTATCACCTCAACAGGTAATGATGTTTCATTGTCCTGAAGTCCACATATACACAATTGTCAGTATGTGTTGAGAGTAAAAATTCATTTTTAAAAAGCATATAGTGCGTATTTAGCTTGATGTCAAAAATTTCGAAGTCTAGCATAGCTAGAAGATTTGGAAAACCTAATCTTCCACTAATAATCCATTGCTTAATCAATCTATCTATTACTATCATCCTCAAAACTTCATTCACACTTATCTAATCCTAGTTCGTCAAATTTACCACACATTATGAGTTCAGAAACTTTCCACAATAATATGAGTTTATGAATTTATCCTAGTCAGACCATAGGCGTCCATTCGCTGAGGGGTTAAAAAATATATCATACGATTATGAGTCATGAACTTACCATAAGTATGAGTTTTAAGAACTCGCAACTTAATCTTATATTCTCTAACTATACTCTACCTATCTGTTATACACATGAGAAAATAATCTCCTTCTCGATACGTATATAGAAAATAGCGCGACATAAACATTTCAATGATTATCAATTCTAAAAACTATGTGATCATCAAACTAAATACAATCCCCTGCACATACAAATAATTGGTCAACCCAGCCACTAATCAATATTGGAAGCTAAGCAGTTGTTACAGCACGAACAATTCCCCGCCCATACAAAGAATTGTTCAACTTAACCACTATATCAACCAGGAAGCTAAGCGGTTCTAAAACCAAGTACAAATTCCCCACCCATACAAGGAATCATACAACTCAACTGCTGACATGAGTCCTTAATTGAAATCCCAATTAATCCTAGCCCACACTTTCTCCATACGAAATTTGTTCAATTCGTATTGCGTCACCCCCAACCCTTTCTCTGAGTTGGCATCGTACCAATTCATAGTATAACTGACACACAATAATCTTCCCGTAAACTTTTCAATCATTTTATTGATCCTCCTCCCTGCTATAATCTTATCAGATCACGGTGTGATCTCATCGTATATATTACGATTCATTTCTATACCAGTACGATCATTTTATTTTATGAGTTTCCCATACTTTTAGTCTTTTAGACTCTATCTATTCATCACCACTGTTCAACTTTATTATCAGAGTTAGGGAACTCCGTATCTTTATAACTCGCCGAGATTCGTCTTTGAATCTTACCGACTCACTAACTCTATTTGAGTTAATTCTTATTTCACTGCGGTTATTGGCCTAAGGTAACCCTACCTAAGGATTATAACCTACAGCTCTGATACTAAGTGTAATAACCCGAATCTACGGCTTTGATACCAACTGTAATATTCCCAAATCAGGTATCAAAGAATACGAATCTGTTATATTAATTCTATAACTACTACGGAAGATATAAACACAAATTGTTTATACATTAAACTTACACATTATTCCCAAGGTCGAGAACCTTCACTTAATACATGTATTCAATATTCTGTCCGACATACAATGTCACTTGCTTATCCTGTATCCGACATATTTGTCCTAATCTATAATGTTTATCATGATATAGCAAGGGTGAGCAACAAGTTTACCCATCAAGTTTAAGTTTATTAAAGGATATATCATGATTGAAAGAATTAAACAATAAGCTGGCTGACATTCAATAATATCATAACTGTGAACTAGCATGAATCAAATTTTCATAGCTGAACGATAAAGAACATGAACAATTCAACTGGACCAGATGGTAATGAATGTGATCAGCCTTTCATACCTGATGAACACATGCAATAGGCATAACATTCGTATCAACAAATCATAGACATGGTATAATCAATAATGATTAACCACAAGCATTATCTGAATAATCATAACTCAGGGTTGAGTTATAGAGAACTTGCCTGTGCGGCCGATTACTGTTACGCAATCTAGCTAGCTTCACCCGAAAGACCTAATATTGATAATATAAATCTCCCAATATTAGAATAATACCATCACAGTATATCACTATTAAATATAGTTATAAAATAATCTAAACACATTAACACATAGTCCTAACAGTCTATAAAACACATAGGACCTAGTATCAAGTCAAACTATTTTAGTCTGAATTGAGTTCGGTACTATTTCGATACTCCGATTGCCTAATCGAATAATAATCTAGCCTAATTCTAACAAGACTCTGCCTAAACGCTTAACTATTATCTTAGATAGTTTATTATTCAGTCAAAATATTTTTCACAGTCTCATAATAATTTTCAAATAATTATTACTATTTATCATGATTTTTCAATCATTAATATCATATTTATATGATTTAAATACCACTATATTCTATTATCATTAATATTTATTTAACATCAAATATTAATGAAATACATAACATAATATTTATAATATCTCAAAGTATTTTTAATAATTTAATATCACATTTAAATGATTTTTAAACATTTAAATCCATTATCAAATAACTGCCATTAATATTAAAATATTAATGTGTATTAAAAGTTATATTTTATAACTTAAAATATTATTATAACCCTTAAATTATTTTATATGATTTTTAAAGTGTTAATACTATTTTTTCATAATTTATTTAATACATTTATTAAATAAATTAATTATCATTAATACTAATTTATTAATAAAAATCACCAAAAAATATTAAAAGTCATTAAAAATAACTTAAAATATTTTTCAACGCGTTATTATATTTTTAAATGATTTTTAAATTATTAAAATTATTTTTAAGTAATTTATTTAATATAATAATTAAATAAATTAAATACCATTAATATTTAAAAATATTAAAATATTAATGAAATATATTCAAAATTATTAAAAACGCATTTTTAGGTTTTAAAATAATTTTTAGAAATTAATTATGTATTTTTCATAATTAAAAACTATTTTCTCTAATTATTAAATAAAATAATTAATTTTTGTAAATAAATTCTCACTAAAGGTGCTTATAGTGACAAAACTGTCGTTATAGGTGTTCTTGAGTGTTCTTGAATATTCAAACACTGCTAACAGGTTGCCTAGTTTGACCACCTCTAGATCATTTATCTTTAATTTTTCTGGACTGCTAAAGTGTTAGACATGTAGTATTTATATAATACTACTCACACAAACTGGTTTCATGGCCATACTACAACACATCAGTGAGATACAAGTCCTCAAAGATCTTGTCAGAGGTTATTCTTCATTTCTGGGTTACCTAGAAATGAAGAACAGTTCATGGGTGCTACTTTGGATCCTTACAGTTTGCATTCGGGGTCTTGTTTGTGTGATATAAAGGTTCACACTTGTAGTTCTTATGTCAAAGAATAACAACATAACACTAGATCAACCTAACTACAACACATGTAAGAAATCTAGGCCGGTCAAAGTACTTGTCAGGATCTGTTCATGAACTTTCTGGGATTTTCCAGAAATTTTCATAAGGCAGATGGTTAACCCTTGTTTGACCACCCATAACTTTGATTCTGTGTAGGATCTAAGTGTTCTAGAGGCATGATTGTGTAGTCTATAAGTCAGACTACAACATTATTACACAAACTTGGCCTAATCACTTAACGTTGCAAGATCAAAGCCTTAAAAGTCTTGTCAGAGCCATTTGGGAAATCTGGGTTGCCCAGAAACAGTTTTTCATGGTCGGTCAACTAGGTTTGACCACTCATATCTTGAGATCTAGACATGGTATGGACTTTATTCCATTTCCAGTCTACTCTCCTCATGACAGAGAACAACTCTATAACATCAAACACACCTAAAAATTAACACACAAGGATCTATGAGCCCTGACATATGGCTGTCAGGCCATATTTTTAGGGTTCATAGTCAGTTATAAAAATTCAATTTTCTTACATCTAGATGTTATGGATCCTTAATGTAACATCTTAGATCACTCAATAACATCCTCTAACACATATCTAATCAACAAATAACAACATATAACATAAAACACTTGGATTTAGCAAGTTAGGATTTATACCTTTTATGCTCAAATTCTTGAATCTGATCTTGGATTCTGATATTTGAAAGTTAAGGGCTGATATTGGTTTAACTTTTGAACTTATTTCCTCTCCAATTTTGGAGGTTAGAGAGAAAGAAGACTTGGCTAAGTTAGAAAATAAAGTGTAGATATTTCTTAACTTTTAACTTTTTAATCTTTGAATCCATGGTTAAAATGGATGCTAGGTGGCCAATTTTGACTGATCTAAGTTGCCCCTAACACATGACAACACATGTGGTGTCTCACCCCAATTTGGCAAATATCTTTTACTTAAAAAGTAAGTAAAAGGGTATTTTAGTCATTTCACACTCACTAAGGGTATTTTGGTAATTTCTCCTATAATTTGAAGGGCAATTTGGACATTTCATATATATCCCACATCTTTTAACACTTAAGCTTTTATACTTAGCATTTTGAGCTCCCAATTAAGGTTTACAAATTTTGAATTAGGGTTTCGAATTCCCGGAACTGAAATTAGTGTTTCTAGAGCTGGTATTAGGGTTTCTAACAAATCGTTAGAGTTTTCTCACTGAACAATAATGTTATTAACATAACTTTAGGGTTTCCTAAAGTTACACTTATCTGATCAATAATTGATCCTTAATCCACAAACTGTACACATATAATCAGTATATATAAAATCTTATATACTCAAACACTTAACCCTATCAGTATTCACCAGAAATTTTGAAATCCACCAAAATTCCTTCATAGAAATCTTTAAATCCACACACTATATCCAGTCTAGGTCTATTATCGAACCTTTAATAAATCATTTATGATTTTAATAATTATCTAAATTCTCGGGTTGTCACAGCTGTTGAAAATGTGATCTATCAAATTATGAAACTTTTCGGTATCCACCATCTTTGGCAGGTGAGCTTCTTCCAATACTTTCACTAAGGCCTTACGAAGATATAACCAAATCTAGGATGGATATATGTCGGGGTGCTTCTTTTAATCTTTGCACCACTTTGGCTTCATTTTGTCCCATCTTGCGGAGGAATTTATGAACTTTCTCCTCGGGCACTCTCCCATTAGATTTAATGACTGCCTTTATTACTTGCTGTGGTAGATACAATGAGTTTGTTTTGATATAACAGCAGTGTGGTTTGATGTTAATCCCCCCATCTTTCCCATAGTTCCATGGGACTCTTTTCAAGTTGATTACAAAATACTATGGCTTGAATGACAGCATCAGAAGCTCGCGCGGAGCCACTTTCACAGGATTCTTTCCATCTTGATCCCCTTTTCCTTGAATTACTAGAGGTGCCGTAGACAAGTCTCCTTCATAAGATATGATTACTATAACTTCCCTCCATCTCTGTGTTCCAAGAGGGAATATCTCTTCTTCTTTAGGCAAGATATTACCACTATTTTCCATTTGCAGGTCACCGCTATCAATTATATTCTGGATAGATAACGAAGTGCCCAGCAACTTTCCATGTTATGACCCCAAGTATTAGAATGGTATTGACCGACCCCGGTAACATCAAACCTCTTGGAACGTGGATTGATTGGGGGTAACAGTTCTGTGATCTTCCCTTCATAGATTAACATATTCAAAATCTCCTCCACTGGTTGACCCAAAGGAGTGAACTTCCTTTGGTCTGCATAGTACCGACAAGACTGGACTCTAAATTTTCTTGCAAGTTTTTCTTCCAAAGTTTCATTCTCTTGAATTTATTGTTGATTCCATGTGATAAGGGAGAGGAGACTTGTATGCTCCTGACTGATCAGCTGTCGAGTTACTTGGTGCTGATGTATCACCAATTCTGCCAGTTGATCAATCTGTTCTTTGATAGACTTCATTTCTCACTCTATCATAAACCAGAATTTTGGTTAATCCCATTTATCATAATTATCTTTGCTTGTTTGGGGAGAATCACCTACATATTTAAGGTAATTGGAACTTTCTCCACTCCCCCTGCTGATCATATTGACACTATCTTCATTGTGTTGAGGTAGTGGATTATCTTGCACATGTGGTTGTTCTTGTGTTGTCACTAAAATTTCTCCACTGTCTATCATATCTTGGATTTTGTGTTTGAGAGACCAACAATCTTGGGTATCATGGCCCGGTGTTCCAGAATGATAAGCACATTTCTTATTTGTGTCAAAATTTCTTTCACTTGGATTAGTTGGGGGAAGGAGCTGGATAATCTTCTTTTGTGTTGTTAGAAGTTTGAGTATATTTTCTAACGATTCCCCTAAGGGTGTGAATGTTCTGCGACATTTAACTTCTCCGGTTTTTTGAAGTAGAGGATTTGAAGATTGTGCAGGAGTTTGGAAAGGGGAATAATTTCTCCTTTGAATGGGCAAGTCTTGATTGCCTCTCTGAGTTTGTCCTTGCAGTACCAATGATACATCCTCTTCCTTCTTTTTGTTACCCCTTCGAGGAATATTCCCATAATTTCTGGCCAGAATATGCTCAACCACGATTTCTAAAGCAGTGAGGTCTTTAATTTTTCTAGACTTCAACCCCATTTTATCCATTTCTCCGTGTTTAATCATTTCCGAGAATGATTTTCCTATACTTGTCAGGATTCTCTCGTAAAATGGAGCATCCTGTATATTAATGAATGTCATTACCATTTCTGTTTCTGTCATTGATGGAATGACTTTGGCATCCAGGCATCTCCACCGTTGGGCATATTCTCGGAAAGATTCACTACTTTGCTTCTTAACCTTAGTAATTTGATACCTATCTGGAGCCATTTGTGATTAGAAATTGTATTGACTTAGGAAGACATGTTCTAGCTCCTCCCAGCTGTGGATTTTGGAATTGTCTAGTTTGGCATACCATGCTCTAGCCTCTCCAGTTAAAATTTTCTAGAACAACTGTATCCTTAGCTTATCATACTCGACATATGTTGGTTGATTTCACAATCAAAGCAAACGTGCAAGTATACACGGTCAACAAGTAATAAAGTGATAAGAAAAGTATCGTTCCCATAGAGAATTCTAATTAATAAATTCTAACTACTAGCACTATATCAACCCAATGTTATTTAAACAATGATAAATTATGATTTTCTGAAATATTAAAACTAAATTAAACAATTTAAAGATATTATTCTAAAATAAGCAAATAAATAAACTAAGATTTGAATGAATGATTTCCGATAAATAAGGATTAAGACTTCAATATCCCCAATTATGAACTATAATTCACTTACCCAGTTATCCCAACTATTATGTCTACTGAATTATTAACAGGAATTCTCCAATGTTAAAAGTCCTTTTCCAAGTAATCAACTGACTTCTATTTAATCCAGATTAATCTTGCTATATTCCTATACAAAACAAGTGAATTAAACTCCTTTAATTCCAATTCCTTATGTGTTACATGTGGTGAAAAGATATTCCCATTCAATTCACAAACCTAATTATTCACTGTGCAAATAAATAAGTCACACGTTATCAAACCCAGTTCTAACCCTAGAATTTCTCTTCCAATTCCTTCTAGAATAACAAGGTAATTATTGGCCAAATAATTAATCAATGGATGCAAGGCATGATAAACAATTCACTTCAACACAAATAATTGGAATAAACTGAATAACTAATTTATAGCTATAAAAGGTTCAATTGAAATCTTAATTAAAGAATTAGTTCATAACGGAAATAAAAACCAATAATCGTTTGCAATTCATCCTTAAAGAAGTACAAATTAAAAATAAGGAGGAGAAGAAGAAGAATCTGTAGCCAATCCTTAATCTTCAAGTAATCCTTGTAGTAGCCTCCAATGGATGAATGAACAGATTAGATGATAGCCCTAATTTCAGCACTTAATTTCTTTTTATAGCTTCCCCAGACTGCTAATCCAAATCAACTTTGCATTCCATGAACCAAGCCAAGCCAAACAGAAAGTCAAACGTGCGAATCCAGTCAATGCCAGTCGAGGCTTAGCGCCCCGGCGCTGTTGGTAGTGTATTTTCCAGAGCCCCGGCGCTGGACTTCTCTGAAATTACCATATTGCCACTCTTTGCTCCAAATTCCCAATTCGTCCCTGCAGCTCCCGAATCTGCAAAACAACAACTAAACATAATAAAAATGCTTCTAACTAACTTGAGAATGCAATAATTTAAGTCCAAATATATCCA
This sequence comes from Panax notoginseng, assembly GCA_016801055.1. Classification (NCBI taxonomy): domain Eukaryota; kingdom Viridiplantae; phylum Streptophyta; class Magnoliopsida; order Apiales; family Araliaceae; genus Panax; species Panax notoginseng. The sequence goes on along the minus strand of CM029016.1, from coordinate 145,879,827 downwards.
ATTCATGGGTATATTACCTATTCATCAACATATGACCCATGTTCTCCAATAAACACCTTTAAATGTGTGTAAGGATCTCCCAATCCGTCATATTTTTCAAAATCTGGAGTTTTGAATTTGTTTGGATAACGGGCCCCTGGAAAAATGCAGAGATCTGAGTAAGTCACGCTCCCATACACTCCAGTCCCTTTGATTGACCGGATGATTTCTTCCATTTATTGCACTTTCTTTCGAATATCACTAGTTTCTTGATCTTCTTTAAGATTGGTGATTTCGGGAGTTTTGTTGGGTTTTTGGGTTTGAGGTTCAGGTATCTGCACTTCATTTTCTTTCTTGTCAGTATCATGGCTTCCTCTTTGTGCAGAGGACTTTGTTTGAGGGGGTTTTTCTTGACCCTGAGTCCTTTTGTTTTGTTCTTTCAAAAAGGCTGCTAATTCTGCTATCTGGTTTCTTAGTCCCTCAAACTCCTCTCGAGAAACAGGAGTAGATTCAGGTTGGGCACTTGTAGGCATGTCTGAAGGCGGGCTTAGTGCCTTTTTGGACTTTGATCGGGTAGCGAGACCAATTGTTTCCTTACAAAAAGATTATGTAGTTTAGTCTTGGTAAAAACTAATAGTTTGCATGCTATGTAATGTGTTTGTTTTAGGGTTTTTTTAAAGTTTTACTACAAAACAACTTTTAGTTATTTTGTTGACAAGATAACATGATAGATTTTAATATCTGTACAATAATAATATTGACAGGGAATGGAAATGATATTCACATTTTCTCTTCGTTTTTTCTTTTATATTTACATGGAATAGTAATTTACATTGAATTTACATGGAATTGAAAGGGAAAGGCATGAAGAAACTTTCTTTCAAGTTTGGTTTATTAGAGGCTGACCTATCTTAGACTACTCTCGCGACTTTTCAGCATGAAGGTCCCCAGATCATCGCAATTTACTAGATGGTAAGTTAATCCGATCTTTCAATTGGAGTGGATCTGAGTGGTGCCTTTCCTGAGCCTCACGAGATTATTCTCCATTGAGTCCAGTAATCAAACACCGACGAGTTTACCTCCTGGTGGAGGAATATCACACAACATACATTCACATACATCGTATCTCACTATATGTAATGATGACATTGTGCGAGGCACTAATATAAAGTAGTAAAAATATTATTTGCATCCATTCAATGTAATGATAAAATCCACACACAAGCAGGTAAAAATGGAATTTGAAAAGTTTGAAAAGCGGCTTAAGTCCTCTACTGTATCCAGCTGAGTCGCCACCTGTCGACGTTGGGAAAAGTTTCCTTTTTGGGATTCCTTTTAGTCTTTCTACCCTTTATGTTCTCTATATGTGTCTTGAGTTTTGCATGAAAGGGTGAGTTTGACAAAAGAGTCCGACACAAAATATCAACGATTTAAAAATTCAGAGTCGCCAGCTGGTAGTAATGAAATTGTTGTACCAACTCAACCGAATTTGAAAAGTTTTGCAAAAATGCTCAATTATTGGACTCTGTTTAATAGGCCTTGGAAACCAAGATTCATAAAGTTTGGGAGATTGATTTAGCGGGGGGAAGGTATTAGGCACCCCCTGACTTCCGTGAAAATACGGTTACCACATCTTATCAATTATCTAATTATTTGAAGTGTGTGTGTGCGCAGTTAATTGGGCCTAATTAAGTGCATAATTTGGAAGTAGTGTTATGCCTCATTTGCACGTATATACAAAGGGTTTGACTTGTATAAAAGTTCAATTTTAATATAAGGCATGTAAAATGATATTTTGAAAATAAGCTTTCAAACCCCTATGCTCACATAGTAATTGAGGCCTTTGATACTTCCATTTTATTCCATATTCGGCTTGTTTTGATTTTATTCTCGACATGCAATGTATCTTCAACAAAATAATATACATACAAATGTCGAGCTCTTTATGGGCATAAAAGCTATCAAAGTAACCCAAACACCTCATCTAGGATTTGCAAGCTTGCTATACAATGGAAAAGGGTCCATTATGGGAACCAGATCTAGATCCGTCAGCTGGATCTTAAATCCCATGGTTCCTCGGCTCACATAATGTCACATGGATAGCCTGCATAGCAAATATAATAAAATAAAACAAATACTTAATCTAAACGTCGCAAAATAAAGGATTCATCAGTTAAATTCTTGCATGCGCATAACCAAGCTTCCTGTTTCCTCTAGATACAGTTCTAGGGACGTGTGGTTGCTTAATATTTACAAAAACTAGAAAGAAAACTAGATTTAAATAAATCTTAGCCGTTCTATCTTAACGGTTTCAGTTTTACAACTTTTAAACCGGTTAAAAGTTAGATATGGCTAGATTTAAATAAATCTAGTCCACAAACAGTAATATCACATCTTTACATTGAATAAACAGTTAAAGCAGATATTTTAATCATAGTCAACTATCAACATATATATATATATATATATATATATATATATATATATATATATATATATATATATATATATAATCCAGGCTCAACTGTTCGATTTTGATATATATATATATATATATATATATATATATATATATATATATATATATATATATATAGAAAAACGAGTAAAAGCTTTAGATCTGAAAGGATCTTACAGTATAGAAAAGCGAGTAAAAGCTTTAGATTTGAAAGGATCTTATAGTGTGTAGCGAGGAGAGATTTAAACCGCTTTTGAAGCTTGAAAAGTTCGTTTCCACCGATTAAAATTTGATATGTTGTAGTATATATGTATACAAGTGTTTACAAAGAAGAATATCGAAGTTTGGAACACTATAGGAGGTGTTAAGAGCTGAAATGGACAGATTCCCTCTGTTTTCTTCTTTTTTTTTTATTTTGGCTGATGGGGAGGGTGTATTTATAGACCAAAGTAGCCACGGGTCTACCCGCGGCTACCTGGGTGGGCCTGGGCCCCGTGGGTCTCGTCATCTCGAAGTACGTGCACTCTAGCCAACACGCTGTCTGTTCAAACTTTCAATCCGTGAATCCGATGGAGGCGTGCTATACCTTTACGGAAAGCCCTTTCCGAGCACCACACAATGACATGTGATTTGACCTTTTCTGAATCCAAAAATATGGGTCCATGACCAGATCTTCGAGTCTTCGCAGTCCATCCGTTGAGCTGTCTGATGTTGTTTTCACTCGGGATTGATGTTATGGTTCTGTATGAACTCTTTTGTAGTGATTTAGGATGAATAGATGTTGAGTTGGTAAAATTAATATTTTGCCTTCCTGGTAGGTTCTGGGCTTGATGTGGCGGCATCTGTCTTTCTCGGGGTTATCTCTGAGGTTGGCCTGCTGCTTTACTTCAGGGTTATTTTTGAAGTTGATTTGATTTCTCGGGGTTGGATTTGATCTCCCTGGGTTATTTTCGGGGTTGAATTTGATCTCCTGGGGTTGTCTCCGGGGTTTGACTTGATCTCTCGTGATTATCTCTGAGGTTGTCTCTGGAGTTTTGACTTGATCTCCCGGGGTTATTATCGGGGTTTGGTTTGATCCGCCGGGATTGTCACCAGGGTTTGATTTGATTTCCCAAGGTTATCACCGGGGTTTGATTTGATTCCCTAGGGTTGTCACTGGGGTTTGATTTGATCTTTTTAACTTGTAGGGTTATCTCTAGAAGACAAAAGGCGATTCTGCCCTCCTGTATGATTAGTAACAGGAACGCAAAATTTTTATTGTCTACAACATCTTTAGGAATCGACTTCATCAAGGGATTAGTCACCATAAGTTAAGTGGGCATATACTTAAATATCACCTTGTTATTTGCAATGTTCTTTTTAATGAAGTTCATTCTCAAGTCAATGTGCTTCGTCTTGCCATGATACTTGGGGCCCTTAATGTAATATAAGGTCGCCGTGTTATCACAAAAAAATAGTCACAAAATCTGAAACATGAGAGTCGACTCCAAGATCCTAGAAGAATCTCCTCAACCACATAGCTTTCTGAACAGGTGATGTACATGTTACAAAACTCCAACTCCATCGTTGAAAGAGCAACACAAGTCTATTTCTTGCTACCCCAAGTGATGGCACCACTATGTAACAAGAATGCGTATCTTGAGGTCGACTTGTGCATCCCCTGGTTACCTCCCCAACTGGCATCAGAGTAACCAATCAAACGCAGATCTAGGCCTGCATAGCATAACATGTAGTCCAAAGTACCTTTTAAATACCGTAATATCCTCTTAATTTCCCTCCAATAAGCAATCACATGGTTTCACTGATAACGGCTAAGATAACCGATTGCATATGCTATAAAAGGCCAAGTACACACAACTGCATATATTAGCTTTCCTATAACATTGGCATACGGGTAATGAGACATTTTCTCAATTTTCTTGTGAGAAGTAGGGCATTGATCGGGTCCAACGGCATCGCCTTTAGCGATAGAAGCTTCCTTGAGCGATCTCTATAGATCTTAACTCTAAGAATATAAGCTACTTCCCCCATGTCCTTCATCTCAAAGTTAAGAGGACAACCACCCTTTGGTGGCGACAATCATCTCCTTATCGTTCCCAGTTAGTAGGATGCCATCGACATACATAGATAAGATAAGAAATTTATTTTTGGACCGTTTGATATACACAAAATGGTCTTCCTCAATTATCGTAAATCCATCACTAATGGCGACTAGATGGAATCTCAGATACCATTGCTTGGACGCCTGTTTCAAACCATAGATAGAACATTTGAGCTTGCATACTTTGCACTCTTGTCCTTCTACGATGAAACCCTCTGGCTGGCTGATCCATGTATATCCCCTCAGCTAAATATCCATTGATAAAAGCTATCTTAACGCCCATTTGATATAACTTCATATCCAAATGCGGGACAATTGTAACAATTGTGAATTTTGTAATAATTAAAAATATTTATTGAATAAAATAAATATTTTAGTTGGTTTATTTATTGAATAAAATAAATATTGGATGAAAATTATTATGGAATAATTTATTTAAGTATGGTGATATTCTAATTTAATTAAGTAGTTAAATTAAAGGATTAATGATTTGTTAAATAAAATTTTAATTATATTTGTTAAATATTTTAATTAAATTAAGTGTGACACATGTGTATCATATTATACGAGATTTATTAAAATAAATTAGAAGGAGAATATTTGGGTGCTAGCCAAACATGGTCTTGTGACCCTTTGCATTTGTAACAGCTGAGACCCTTGTTTTTTTAAATGATGGCTTACTTATGCGTAAACTTATTTATTCAGTTTATTGTTTTTACGCTTGTTGTTTTCCTAAGTATGAGAAAAATAGAGAGGAAGAGAGAAATAGAGAGAGCTGAGAGTTTAAAGAGAATTTTCTGGATTACCACAAGCGGTAATATTATCCAATCCATTCATCCACCTCCTAAGTCTCTGGAACTTAGCTTAGGAAATGAAAATTTAAAACCCTTAGTTATCAATCCTTATGTTGATATTTCTGAAGTACTCCATCAACAGGAAGAGGTTAAAATAAAAGATATTTTACCCTTGTCTAAACAGAATAATTATACTAATTTATTCCTTTAAACTGTAGAAAAACAGTTAACCAGGATAGAAGAACAAATTAATCACATTAGTGATAATTGTCAAGTTATTCCTCAAAAACTTGACCTTCAACCTGTAACTATTAAACCACCTTTAGAAGTTAGTAATTTTAAAATGAAATCTTCTAAATCTGATGATGAGTTTATTGATAATCTTTTAAATAAAATGAAAGATTTAAAGCTTACAACTGCATCTTCGTCTCAAATTAATATGATATTTGGACAACAATCTTCTCATACCAGCAATAATAATACTGACAGTGATGAAGATAATTCTGAAAATATTTCCCCTATTCATATTTTGGAAATCCAAAATAATTTTCAGGAAATGCAAAATATTTATAAAACCACTTACAGTCACAAGCCTATAAGTCAAATGGCTTTATCTGGACTTAGTATGTATTATTATCCCAGACCTACTCCTCAAGATATTCTGTATGAAGAAGACTTTCTTCATTCTCAAAAATCTTACCATGGTAAAACCATTTACGAATGGAATATTGATGGTAAGACAGAATATCAAATTTTTGAAACCATCCATCATATCATGATGTATGCAACAGTCTATAAACAGAATGATAATACTGACCACCAAATCTGTAGTTTCTTAGTAAATGGATTTACCGACATTCTTAAAGGATGGTGGGATAATGTACTTACTGAAAAACAGAGAACTGAAATTCTTCAATCCTATAAGAATGAAACTGATCCTATTACTAAACTTGAAACAAAAAGAGAAGATGCTTGTTACACCCTTGTTCAAGCAGTTCTTCATCATTTTGTTGGACCAGGACTTATGAATACTGATAGGAGTAGAGAACTCTTACAGAACCTTAGTTGTCCATCCTTAACCCATTTTAGATGGTATAAGGATGTCTTTTTAATGAAAGTTATGCAAAGATCAGACGCCAACAGTGAACATTGGAAAGCCAAGTTTATTGATGGTCTTCCTACTTTCTTTGTTGAAAAAATTCGTAAAAAATTAAGAGATACGCATGACCACATGAGTATTCCTTATGACCAGTATGTATTCTTATGGTCATCTTATTTCAGTAATCATTGAAGAAGGATTATCATTATGCAACGATATGAAACTTCAACAATTAATGAAAAAATAGAATCTCACCAAAAGACATGAGATATAAGAATTTTACGATCAATTCTCTTATGACACAAAATTACTGTATCCTCTAAAAGCAAAAAAACAACAGAAGTCTAAACCCTCTAGATCTTACCGAAGCCGTTCTTCTAAAAACAAAACCCCTGAAAAATCTACTAAGAAGAAGAAAATCAGTAGTAAAAAATATAAGTCTAAAATTCAATGTTATAAATGTGGTAAAACGAAATTCCCAATTGGTTTTTGTTTGGTGGGATAAAATCGGTATCACTATTGAAACTTTACCAGAATCAGTTCAAACAACATTCAAAGAGTGGCAAGTTGCTTTTGCCCATATACCAGTAAATAAAGATTTATCTATGCTCAAATTACTGGTCCATTTCATTATCCATTTTGGTATCCTTTGGATTTGGAAATGGGATTTCCAATGCGACTATTAGAATAAGATCCCCCGTCTTAAAAGGGTATTTTTACCAAATAGTGGGATAAAGGACTTAATCCGACACTTCCATAACTTCTCAAAACCGTGAAAAATCATTCTCAGGCTTGCCTAGATGTCATTCCCCAAAGCCTTCCATCACTAGTACCAGTTAATCCTTTTATCAAAATCCAAACTAATTTAAAACAGAAGTTCCCAAATCTAACTGAAATAGAATTGTTAGTCAAAACTATGGATTATATGAAAACCCAATTCTTACAATCTTTAGTCCAGGATGATGTTTCTATGAAAATAGTCAGCGATGAAGAATTTGAATAGGATGACAATCAATTCATCGTCTTAGCTGGTGAAAGTCAAGAACCGGAACCCACAATAGGAGATTTTTGGGATTCTCTGACCTCCATAATTTTTGAAAAGATGGGTAATAACAAGAAAGGAAAAGGAAAAGCATAAAGCTATTCTCCACTACTGGAAAGGTGACCAATAATCAGAAGAAGACAAAAATAGTAACTCCACCAGCAGAAAAGCGTCTCCTCAATTATCAGAAGATGACACCAGCTGTCCTCAATAATGCTCCACTCAATCGACAACCTGTCTCACACCTTCCACTTTCTACGGCTGAGAATTAAAGAAGAAAAGATAAGGATTAATGATCGACTCCACTTGCAAGGACAAGCCTGATCCTTTCTTATCTTCTCTCTTGCATAAATTGGGAGACCTCACCCGTTGGTGAGGCAGAACTTTTCTATACATTTCCTCTGTACTCTCTCTCTCTTTCTTCTATAAAATATCTAATATATATAAATGTTTGAAGTTTAAAGATCTGCACAGCTCTTTTGTAAGTTTTAAATTATTGCTTCTGTTAATTATTATGTTTCCTTACTTGAACTTTTAGATTATCATACTGAAAACAGTAATCGTTATCAAACTGCAATAGATAATCATAATAGTCTTATTTTTTAAAACAGTTCAATAAATCTAAAAAATTTATTGTTTTAACTAAAAACGCTATACAGGAAGAAACCTGTAGGCTCATAGTTTAGGAAAACCCCCAAACTAACAGTAACTTTATGAGATCATATATGTATTAATTTATCTGTCAATATATATTTAATATGCCTTTAAAATATTCATGCCATTTTATTAAATGAGATAGAATGAGGTTGATTTATTGATAAAGTGGGACGTCACCCAAGTCGCGTTTGGGGCTTTGCCTTTAGCCGTGTTATGGCATTATGGCCTTTATCCTTGTAAATCGTTGACAGACGTGCTTGATTAATATCTCTTCCCGATCCTTCATCTTTTGGTATCAGAGCCATCTTTAGTTTATTGTCATATTAATGAATATATTACTTATAAATTATGCATATATGATCACTTTGAAAAATGACTGATTTTTCTACCTCATATGTGACAACAGTAGCTAATGCCTCAGCTTCTACCTTAGAAGCAACTGAACTTATAGCATATCAGGATGTAAAGGAAGCCTTAGACAAATGGACTATTCCTAAAATCAAATTAAATAACTTATGGTGATAGAATAAATTAAATAACTTAATATTTATTATTTAATATTTTAGAAATATTAAATATAAATTAATAAGATGAGTCTTATTAATATTATTACAATTATTATTATTTTAATTTCTAAAAGAGTTCAGGAATTAATTTAATATAAGTACTCTCATTTATTCCTAATAGGATTAGGAGGAAAAATTAGTTAAAAGAGTTTAATTAATTATCCCTAATAAGATTAGGGAGCCCATTTAATTAAAAGAGTTTAATTAAATAAATAATACCCTATTTTCTAATTAGATTAGAAGGGTTAACTGATATCTTTATAAGAGGAGTCTTATATCAGATATCAAGATACGCAATTCTAATAGTTGGAGAGTACATTCTTTTTCTATAGAGATAGAAAATTAGGGTTTAGCCAACCACCCTTCTTCTTGAATATTTCTTCTTCGTTGGTGGATCACCTCTAGAGGCCAAACACTTGGGTGGCTGACGTTGATTAAAGGATGGAACCAAACCCGGTGGATTTAAGTTGAACGCGAAAAAGATTGGAGGTGAACTTGTACCTGAGGAAGCTCGAATCTTCAAGGGTATGATTCTTGTTCTTCATATTTTCTTTTAATTAATAATTGTGCATAAAGGGTGATCCGGGTATATGGTTTGTAAAATTTTAAAACTCTAATTTTCCATGTTTTCGCTTATTTTGTGCAATTTGATTGCGTTCATAAATATTAGAAACCTAACACTAGCCAACCTACAATAAAAGATGTTCTTTTATTACACGAACAGTATATTCCAAACAAATATGTGGAAGAAACAGTAATTTTCATTGACCAGAATGATGAGAAATGGATGAAAGATCCATGGGAGATAAAGAGACGTTATTTAACGACTCAACAGTCTCCTCATAGATTAAATCAGTATCGCTATGTTTATGAACATATCAATATTGAAACAGCATCAATGGACATTAAGCATACGCTTCATGATCCTACTAAGCCAACTAGCCCAATCCAATACAGTAAAACAACATCAAGAGCATCATGCCTCTTGCTAATTGGGGTATTAGTCCTCATACTACCAGTACTGTTGAATCCAGTCACACAACAGAAACCAGATACATCTATTGGGATTATATTAATTCCTTTACGCAAGTATTGTACTACCATAATCCTATCCATAATCATACTTGGTTTATCTGTATCTGTTCCGATGTTCTTAAAAACAAAATTCCCAACTGGCTTTTTGTTTGGTGGGATAAAATCGGTATCACTATTGAAACTTTACCAGAATCAGTTCAAACAACATTCAAAGAGTGCCAAGTTGCTTATGCCCATATACCAGTATGAATACCTAAAGTATTAATTTTTAAAATAGGCATCAAAAGACATAAGAAAGGGGTGCCCAAGATGATACTTTGAATCATATTACGGATAAGGACAAAAGAAGTAGGTAAACAAAGACCTTGATTACAGATTAAGGCTTCAGGAATTTTATATTTAATATTCATGTTATTTCCACTTGCACTAGTTAAAGATTGAGTGGTTTTTTGAAAGTATTTGGTAGGAATTAATCCTTCCTGAATACAGTTCATGTCAGCACCACTATTTACTAGGGCAATGGCATCCTTAATAATGAAATTCGGTTTAATGACAAAAGTAATTCTGATGTACCATTTCTGGAAAACTACTTGATTCATAAGCATCAAATAACGTTCAGAAGACTCTGGTTTATCAGAAGATTCAGTATTATAGGATTCATTATTATCTTGTTTATGATTCAACTGTTGTTTAATATTATTTAAATCTTGAAAAATAATAGTATTAGTATTATGTAACTGCTTTATTTCAGATTTTAAAATATTTATTTCAGTTTTAAGATCCTGAATAGTAGTAGGTTTTTCAATAGTAGAAACATCTTGCAGATGCTCCATAACCTCTCGCATACTATACTGATTAATAGGAAGAATCTCTTCTATTTTTTGATTTTTATAACAGATTTCTAAAAATTTTAATTTAATTTCAGGATCTTTAATTTGATCAGCCAAGTCGAGGAGATATTTCTGGGTGTCGGTTAAGACATTGATACTGGGTCCTCCAATATCTAAACCATTCATCTCAACAATGGCTTTCCAATAATCAGCTTAAGTAGTAGTGTTACAATTATTTATTGTACAAGTTTAACATTGTTCATCTCCAGTATTACTAGATTCAGAATAGATCTCAGTTAAATCATCATCTGAACTAGAATTTGAATTGCTGCTAGACAAACAATTAAGAATTTGTTGTTGAATGTCCTCATCAAGGGACATTTCATTAAGTTTCTGTTTTAATTTTGAGTTGCATTTATTAGCAAAGTGTCCTGTTTTACCACATTTATAACATTAAATTTTAGATTTATCTTTTTTATTACTGGTCTTTTTCTTCTTAGTAGATTTTTCAGGGGTTTTGTTCTTATAAGATTTTCAAGAAGAACGTCTTTAGTAAGATTTAGAAGGTTTAGAACTTTGCTATTTTTTAGACATATGGGGATACTGTAATTTTGTATCATAAGAGAATTGATCACAAAATTCTCCTATCTCATGTCTTTTAGTGAGATTCTATTTTTTCATTAATTAATTGTTGAAGTTTCATATCATTACATAAAGATAGACCTTCTTCAATGATAACTGAAATAAGATGGCCGGAGGAATACTAGTCATAAGCGATACTCATACGGTCATTCTTTTCTCTTAGTTTTTTACGGATTTTCTCAGCAAAAAAGGTAGGAAGTCCATCAATAAACTTGGCTTTCCAATGTTCACTGTTGGCATCCATCCTTTGCATGACTTTCATTAGAAAGACATCCTTGTACCATCTAAAATGAGTTATGGAGGGGCAACGAAGATTCTTTAGGAGTTCTCTCCCTCTATCAGCATTCATTTGTCCTGGTCTGACAAAATGATGAATGATAGAATGAACTAAGGTATAGCAAGCATCCTCTCTTTTTGTTTCGGTTTTAGTAATAGGATTGGTTTAATTTTTATAGGATTAGAGAATTTCAGTTCTTTGTTTATCAGTAAGTGCATTATCCCACCATCCTTTAAGAATGCCGGTAAATCCATTTACTAAGAAACGACAGATCTGATGGTCAGTATTATCATTCTATTTGCAGACTACTTGGATTTATCTATGCTTAAATTACTTGTCCATTTCATTATCCCTTTTGGTATCCCTTGGATCTGGAAATGGGATTTCCAATATGACTATCAGAATAAGATCCCCCGTCTTAAAAGGGTATTTTTTACCAAATGGTGGGATAAAGAACTTAATCCGACACTTCCAGAACATCTCAAAACCGTGAAAAAGCATACTCAAGCTTGCCTAAATGTCATTCCCCAAAACCTTCCATCACCAGTACCAGTTAATCCTTTTATCAAAATCCAAACTGATTTAAAATAGAAGTTCCCAAATCTAACTGAAACAGAATTGTTAGTCAAGACTATGGATTATATGAAAACCCAATTCTTACAATCTTTAGTCCAGGATGATGTTTCTATGAAAACAATCAGCGATGAAGAATCTGAACAGGATGGCAATCAATTCAGCGTCTTAGCTGGTGAAAGTCAAGAATAGGAAGAACTAGAACCCACTATGGGAGATTTTTGGGATTTTCTCACCTCCATGATTTTTGAAAAGATGGAGAATAACAAGAAAGGAAAAGGTAAAGCATAAAGCTATTCTCCACTACTGGAAAGGTGACCAATAATCAGAAGAAGACAAAAATAGTAACTCCACCAGCAGAAAAGCATCTCCGCAATTATCAGAAGATGACACCAGCTGTCCTTAATAATGCTCCACTCAATCGACAACCTGTCTCACACCTTCCACTTTCTACGGCTGAGAATTAAAGAAGAAAAGATAAGGATTAATGATCGACTCCACTTGCAAGGACAAGCCTGATCCTTTCTTATCTTCTCTCTTGCATAAATTGGGAGACCTCACCCGTTGGTGAGGCAGAACTTTTCTATACATTTCCTCTGTACTCTCTCTCTCTCCTGTAAAATATCTAATATATATAAAAGTTTGAAGGTTGAAGATTTGCAAGCTCTTCTGTAAGTTTTAAATTATTGCTTATGTTAATTATTATGTTTCCTTACTTGAACTTTTAGATTATCATACTGAAAACAGTAATCGTTATAAAACTGCAATAGATAATCATAATAGTCTTATTTTTTAGAACAGTTCAATAAATCTAAAAAATTTATTGTTTTAACTAAAAACGCTATACAGGAAGAAACCTGTAGGCTCATAGTTTTAGGAAAACCCCCAAACTAACAGTAACTTTATGAGATCATATATGTATTAATTTATCTGTCAATATATATTTAATATGTCTTAAAAATATTCATGCCATTTTATTAAATGAGATAGAATGAGGTTGATTTATTGATAAAGTGGGACGTCACCCAAGTCGCGTTTGGGACTTTGCCTTTAGCCGTGTTATGGCATTATGGCCTTTATTCTTGTAAATCGTTGACAGACGTGCTTGATTAATATCTATTCCCGGTCCTTCATCTTTTGGTATCTGAGCCATCTTTAGTTTATTGTCATATTAATGAATATATTACTTATAAATTATGCATCTATGATCACTTTGAAAAATGACTGATTTTTCTACCTCATATGTGACAATAGTAGCTAATGCCTCAGCTTCTACCTTAGAAGCAACTGAACTTATAGCATATCAGGATGTAAAGGAAGCCTTAGACAAATGGACTATTCCTAAAATCAAACCTGAAACAATTTATAAAATTGGAACCTTTGATTTTATCAGTAAAAAAATAATTAAAACCTTTGAACATGCTGTTCCTTTACAGAATAATGATGAAATTTTATATTTATTGCATGTTGAAGATCTATATCCTTTTATGCAAAAATATAGATATGTTCATATAGGACTTGTCCAAGTAGCTTTCAAACCCTTGACTTTACTTGGCCAAAATAGCAGTATTCAATGCACACTTAGAGATGGTAGATGTCTTAACTGGAAAGCCTCTCTTATGAGTGCTATTAAAACTAGCCTTGCTCGCGGACTAGTATATTTCAATATATACTCGAATTTAAGTGTTGCTCTAACTGATAATAATTTGTCAAAAGTTTTAGAGATGAGAATTATATCTAATGGATACGAGTATTTACCCGGATCCCCTCCTTTTGTTATATTATTCCGTATTCATCTTAAAGTTTTAACAACTTTAAACCCTTATATCCGAAAACAAAGCCAACAAGGACATACTGTCCTTATAGACACTAATTTTTTTAGTAGTCAAGTGGCTATTCCCAGAATGATCCCTTGGGAAGAAATAACTTTCCCAAAGCAATGGCAGATTACTACTGCCGTTCCTACCAGGCCTATAATTAGACAAACCATTGAGGATGTCGTCAAGACCAGTAATGGAAATGTTTATTTAAAATTTTAGAGACCTTTTACCCGAAGTCGATCTATTAATAATATTTCTTATAATATTGATCTTCCTGAATCCTCTAGACAATCTGTGTCTGATCCCTTAGAATTTGTTTATCAAGAGTTTAAGAATCCAAGTAATGAATCTGTTAAAAATGAAGATTTAATAAGAGGAATTCGTATTTCTGAAAATCAAATACCTCATGGTATTTATGAAACAAATACTCCTCAAAACAGAAGACCTTACAGTCCAACTTGTAGTGATATGAATTTTGAATGTTAATGGATTTTTCTCCTAATAGTAAAATTCGTCAATATTTAAACCATAAATTTATGAAGGATAAATACCAGAATTTTAGAAATTGGTATTTTAAAAATCATGATAATAAGAAATTAGCAGATATTAAAGCTAATTATTACACTCGTCTGAATAAGAACAAGTGTATTTTATCATTTACAAAATGGTATTATGATTTTGTTTCAAAGTCAAATTTTTACACTGAAAGTCAACTAAATGTTTTAACTGGAATCCAAAAGGACTGGATTACTACAAGTGGTAATATTATCCAATCCATTCATTCGCCTCCTAAGTCACTGGAACTTGGCTCAGGAAATGAAAATTTAAAACCCTTAGTTATCAATCCTTATGTTGATATTTCTGAAGTACTCCATCAACAGGAAGATGTTAAAATAAAAGATATTCTGCCTTTGTCTAAACAGAATAATTATACTAATTTATTCCTTCAAACTGTAGAAAAACAGTTAACCCGAATTGAAGAACAAATAAATCATATTAATGATAATTGTCAAGATGTTCCTCAAAAGCTTGACCTTCAACCTGTAACTATTAAACCACCTTTAGAAGTTAGTAATTTTAAAATGAAATCTTCTAAAACTGATAATGATTTTATTGATAATCTTTTAAATAAAATGAAAGATTTGAACCTTACTACGACATCATCATCTCGAATAAACATGATGTCTGGACAACCTTCTTCACATAACAGTAATAATAATACTGACAGTGATGAAGATAATTTTGATACTATTTCCCCTACTCATATTTTGGAAACCCAAAATAATTTTCAGGAAATACAGAATATTAATAAAACCACTTACAGTAAAAAAAACCCATAAATCGAATGGCTTTATCTGGACCTAGTAGGTACTATTACCCCAGACCTACTCCTCAGGATATTCTATATGAAGAAGATTTTCTTCATTCTCAGAAATCTTACCATGGTAAAACCATTTACAAATGGAATATCGATGGTAAGACAGAATATCAAATCTATGAAACCATCCATCATATCTTGATGTATGCAACAGTCTGCAAATAGAATGATAATACTGACCATCAGATCTGTCGTTTCTTAGTAAATGGATTTACCGGCATTCTTAAAGGATGGTGGGATAATGCACTTACTGATAAACAAAGAACTGAAATTCTCTAATCCTATAAGAATGAAACCGATCCTATTACTAAAACCGAAACAAAAAGAGAGGATGCTTGCTATACCTTAGTTCATTCTATCATTCATCATTTTGTTGGACCAGGACAAATGAATGCTGATAGAGGGAGAGAACTCCTAAAGAATCTTCGTTGCCCCTCCATAACTCATTTTAGATGGTACAAGGATGTCTTTCTAATGAAAGTCATGCAAAGGACGGATGCCAACAGTGAACATTGGAAAGCCAAGTTTATTGATGTACTTCCTACCTTTTTTGCTGAGAAAATTCGTAAAAAACTAAGAGACAAGAATGACCGTATGAGTATCGCTTATGACTAGTATTCCTCCGGCCATCTTATTTCAGTTATCATTGAAGAAGGTCTATCTTTCTGTAATGATATGAAACTTCAACAATTAATTAATGAAAAAGAAGAATCTCACTAAAAGACATGAGATAGGAAAATTTTGTGATCAATTCTCTTATGATACAAAATTACAGTATCCCCATAAGTCTAAAAAATAGCAAAGTTCTAAACCTTCTAAATCTTACCGAAGACGTTCTTCTAGAAAATCTTCTAAAAAGAAAACCTCTAAAAAATCTACTAAGAAGAAAAAGACCAGTAATAAAAAAGATAAATCTAAAATTCAATGTTATAAATGTGGTAAAACAGGACACTTTGCTAATAAATGCAACTCAAAATTAAAATAGAAACTTAATGAAATGTCCCTTGATGAGGACATTCAACAACAAATTCTTAATTGTTTGTCTAGCAACAATTCAGATTCTAGTTCAGATGATGATTTAGCTGAGATCTATTCTGAATCTAGTGATACTAGAGATGAACAATGTCAAACCTGCACAATAAATAATTGTAACACTACTACTAAAGCTGATTATTGGAAAGCCATCGTCGAGATGAATGGTTTAGATATTGGAGGACCCAGTATCAATGTCTTAACCGACACCCAGAAATCTCTCCTTGACTTATCTGATCAAATTAAAGTTCCCAAAATTAAATTAAAATTTTTAGAAATCTGTTATAAAAATCAAAAAACAGAAGAGATTCTTCTTATTAATTAGTATAGTATGTGAGAGGTTATGAAGCGTCTGCAAGATGTTTCTACTATTAAAAAACCTACTACTATTCAGGATCTTAAAACTGAAATAAATATTTTAAAATCTGAAATAAAGTAGTTACATAATACTAATACTATTATTTTTCAAGATTTAAATAATATTAAACAACTGTTGAATCATAAACAAGATAATAATGAATCCAATAATACTGAATCTTCTGATAAACTAGAGTTTTCTTAACGTTATTTGATGCTTATGAATCAAGTAGTTTTCCAGAAATGGTACATCATAATTACTTTTGTCATTAAACCGGATTTCATTATTAAGGATGCCATTGCCCTAGTAGATAGTGGTGCTGACATGAACTGTATTCAAGAAGGATTAATTCCTACCAAATACTTTCAAAAAACCACTCAATCTTTAACTAGTGCAAGTGGAAATAACATGAATACTAAATATAAAATTCCTGAAGCCTTAATCTGTAATAAAGATCTTTGTTTACCTACTTCTGTTGTCCTTATTCATAATATGAATCAAAGTATCATTTTGGGCACCCCTTTCATGTGTCTTTTGATGCCTATTCCAAAAATTGATACTTTAGGTATTCACACTACTCTGAATTACAGACATATTGTGTTTGAATTTATAACAGAACCTCACACTAAAGAATTAAATCAAGTTAAACACATGATTTATTCTAAAGAAAAGCATATTAATTTTATTCAAAAAGAAATGAAGTATCTTACTACAGAACAGAGAATTTTATAGCCTTCTTTACAGGAAAAAGTAAAATTAATTCATAAAACTCTTCAATTTGAAATCTGTAGTGATGTCCTGAATGCCTTCTGGAATAGGAAGAAACATATTATTTCCCTTCCTTATATCCCTAATTTCAACGAGAAAAATATTCCCACCAAATCTCGACCCAGTCAGATGAAGAAGGAATATTTGCTCCTTTGCAAAACTGAAATTGAGAGTCTCCAACAGAAAAGATTAGTTAAGCCTAGTACTTCTCCTTGGATTTGTACTGCTTTTTATGTTAATAAAAATTTAGAAATTAAGCGAGGCACTCCTAGACACGTTATCAATTATAAATCGCTTAATGAAGCCCTTCAATGGATTAGATATCCGATTCCGAATAAAAAGGACATTCTTGACAGACTTCATGATGTCACTATTTTCTCTATGTTTGATATGAAATCAGGATTTTGGAAAATACAAATTAGAGAACAAGATACTTATAAGACTGCTTTTACAGTACCCTTTGGCCATTATGAATGGAATGTTCTTCCGTTTGGTGTCAAAAACGGACCTTCAGAATTTCAGCATATCATGAATGATATTTTTAATCCTTTTACTGAATTTATTATTTGTTATATTGATGATGTCTTAATTTTCTCTTCATCCATTGAACATCACATTAAACATTTAAATATTTTCAAAAAAATTATCATTAAAAATGGTTTGGTAGTTTCTGCCCCTAAAATGAAACTTTTCCAAACAAAAATCCGATTTCTTGGACATAATATCTCCAATGGAACTATTATTCCAATCGATAGATGTATTGAATTTGCATCTAAATTTCCAGATGAAATTAAAGATACTAATCAACTGCAAAGGTTTTTAGGTAGCCTTAATTACATTCAAGATTATTACCCGAATCTTTCCTAGGATGCTGCTATTCTGTATACTCGGTTACGTAAAAATCCTTTACCTTGGACTACTGAACATACTGATGCAATAAAAAAGATTAAAGCCAGGGTCAAACAGCTACCTTGTTTATCCCTACCTAATCCTAAATGGAAGAAGATCGTTCAAACTGATGCTTCTAATACAGGATATGGTGGTATTCTAAAACAGTTTAATCCTAACAGTAAAAAAGAGGATCTTATTCATTTTTCTTCTGGAGTTTGGAAAGGACCTTCTTTAAATTATCTTACCATAAAGAAAGAATGTCTTTCAATTGTTAAATGTGTTTAAAAATTTTAGGATGATCTTTTGAATCAGCACTTTTTAATTCGAGTTGATTGTTCAGCTACAAAACAGATATTTAAAAAGGATGTTCAGAATTTAGCTTCTAAACAGATATTTGCTACTTGGCAAAGCACTTTATCCGTATTTGACTTTGATATTGAATATATTAAAGGAAAACAGAATTCTTTACCTAATTTTCTAACCAGAGAATATTTGCAGGAATGACCAGTAGAGGCCGTGGCCGAGCCAATTATATAGAATTTCTGAGTCTGAATACTCAGCCCAGTAATTCTTCGGCTTCTTCTAGCTAACCTATAATAAAAGATGTTCTTTTATTACCCTAACAGTACATTCCAAGGTATGTGAAGAAGGTCTCATTCACTCCATTGTTAACATTTTTAGCTGCCACTCTCAAATACTGCCACAAAATAATGGTTAATTAAAGAAACTGACATGCAACATAATAACCCTATACTTTGACCAACCAACAAATAAGCTTAGGTAGGACATACCAGCGAATGATTTACTCGTCTCTCCCCTCCTAGTTCTATTCCCCGATCTCCACCAGAGATCATATCCCTAAGCTTTGATAGCAACTATGACTCATGTCTCAACCGTGGACAGTACCTCACAGTGATACCTATCAGTTTGCCACTGCAGAACGGCGTCCCCGACGGAGAGTCTTGCTTCGGTGCATCCCCCATCAACAGGAAGTCACCAGATAAAGGCTCGGGGCTCTTTACTTATGGCTCTGATACCAACTGTGACGCCCCCAAAATAGGTCCATTCAACCCAACCCATTCTGAGTCGCCAAATACATGGTACAGAAAATAACTACAACTTTATTATTACAATTGTCGTGCAAAATACGACAACACAAATATTGTCATCTAGATAGTATTAAAACTCAATTGGAGTCCTCATTACAATTATTGATACACTATTTTACAAAATAGTGAGGACTACTAAAATAACTATCTCGAACCATCACTCCATACCCCGACTAGTTCCTGCTATATTCTTGTCTTCTGAGAAGAAAAATGGAACAAAAAGGAAAAGGGTGAGCTCAACTAGCCCAGTAAAAAATATTATGACTAAGATAATGTACAACAAATTATCCTTAGTCTTCAACAGGGAAAAATCTGATAGAATAAAATAGACAACAAGTTTTAAATAAATATTCGCAGCGAAAATAATATTTTATTAGAAGAGTTAAGTAGAGAATGAAATCTACTATCTGCTATAATTTTAAAGTCCATCATCAATATTTTATCCCTCTAACATCAATCAATATACATCTTGAATCAAATATTCATCTTTGCACTCTAGGCCAAAGATATTCATCAGTTGGTCATGCTCATCTCAACACCTGTTCATCTTTGCACTACGGGCCAAAGATATTCATCAAGAAATCATTCATCTTTGCACTACAGGCCAAAGATATTCAGTAATATCATCATTTAGGACTGAGGATGATGAAAAATATATTTTAAAGAAAACGAATCTAGTGAGACAAAAGAACAAAGAGTAAAGATTCGTACTTCGGTTTATCCATGTTCAATAATACTCCATAATAAACTATTGTGGAGCAGAATTTAAAAATGAAGATTAAAATATAAATTCAATCAAAGATAGGAACCATAACAGACAATCTTGAACACAGAAAAGAAAATTTAATTTTTCTATGAATAGTGTCGTATTCGTGAATAGTATCGTATACGTGAATAGTACCGTATACGTGAATAGTAACTCCAACACTAAAAGGTAGAAATTCCATAAGAAAAAAGATCATCATGCTTCGTGAATAGTACTCATAAATAGTAACTCATGAATAGTAACTCATGAATAGTAACTCATGAATAGTAACTCCGACATGAAAAGATAAGAATTTTACAAGAAAAATCTTATTAATATTCTGGTATAATGATATTGAAAGAAATAATATCATTTATAAAAAAAATAGCATCCCTTACCTCAAAAGAATAGTACTTCTGGCTGAAATATCAGATATAACGCTGAAAGAAACTTGAACCGTATAGCAACACTCAAAGTATTGAAATACTCACAAAAATATGCTCAATAATATAGAGAGAGAAAACTTCAGTTTCTGGTGTGATTTTCAATTCTAACCTAAGCACCCTATTTATAGAACAATACTTAGAAAACTAAAGTAGAAAATTTAATATAATATTAATAAAAATAAAAATTTTCAAGCCCACCTTAGAAAATCTGAATTCAGCTCATTAGCACACATGTGGGGCCCACCAATAATGAAAAACATGTTTTAAACAATTTTTGTAACAAAATCAATTCAGACCCAATATTTTGGAATATCAATAATTCATAATAAATAGCCTTTTGATCAGAAAAATTTGAATCTTATGTCCATTCTATAAGAAATTCAATTCTCCACAACTTTGTAAGTTTAAGTTTTTCCAAATTCTAAACAGAAATTGACCGAAATCCACATACGAGAGATTTTACAGGCTATAATCAAATTTCAGTCAAAAAGAGGGTCCATCAACACACAAAACATGTGTTAAACATTTTTTGTAACAAAAATACTCTTCCTCCTCATTTATTCATATATCACACATTCATTGTAAAAATATCACCATTATTATATTATTATAATATAATAATATATTAAATGAATTATTTTATCAGAAAAGATAAAATATCAATTTTCAACAATTGTCACTTTAAAAATTTTCTCCATCTATATGCACATAAAATGAATATTTTCTTTATCATATAAATCAATAATTAATTATTCACAAATAATATTATAGAATCACAATACTGACAACCAGGCCGTTCCCAAGAAAGAGGGGGCTTTCCAATAAGGATTTCTCCTTACTGGCGCGCAATTAGGTGGCCAAACTCTCCTTAGACAGAACTTTTTAGACATTGCCAATAATGCTATCTAATAATATTATTCAAATAATATGAATTATTAATCTGATAATGGAAAATACTGTGTAATGACAATTATTGAAACAACAATAATATAAAATATCAACGTAGCAATTATTGAATCAATAAAATAAAATATTAAACAGTAATTACTGTAACAAAAATTGAGTAATGCCTTCTTACGTAAGAATCAATAATTAGTGTAATATCGTGGGCTACTGTGTTTTAACCACCGGGTATTCTAACAGTATTAACGGTAACAACTACGCCATTATTTATAAACAACTTATACTTGTCATTTTTTGTCATCTAATCGCTTTTCGTTATGGGGCCCACACAAGGCTGCACCGTCTTACCAATATTCCCTGACAGCAAGAATATTCTGCGACCAAACGAATATTTCTCGACAACAATAAATATTTTATAACTACTTGCTTATTTTACAAAATTTGCACATTTCACCCATAACCAAAACATTATATCAAATTAATACCTTATTATTCAAAATAATAATTAGAGGAAATTTGATTTTATTTATAAAAAGTTGGGATCTTACATGGAGTACTTCAGAAATATCAACATAAGGATTGATAGCTAAGGGTTTTAAATTTTCATTTCCTGAGCTAAGTTCCAGAGACTTAGGAGGCGGATGAATGAATTGAGTAATATTACCACTTGTAGTAATCCAGTCCTTTTGGATTCCAGTTAAAACATTTAGTTGACTTTCAGTGTAAAAATTTGACTTTGAAACAAAATCATAATACCATTTTGTAAATGATAAAGTACACTTGTTCTTATTCAGATGACTGTAATAATTAGCTTTAATATCTGCTAATTTCTTATTATCATGATTTTTAAAATACCAATTTCTAAAATTCTGGTATTTATCCTTCATAAATTCTTGGTTTAAATATTGACGAATTTTACTATTAGGAGAAAAATCTATTAACATTCAAAATTCATATCACTAGCAGTTGGACTATAAGGTCTTCTGTTTTGAGGAGTATTTGTTTCATAAATACCATGAGGTATTTGATTTTTAGAAATATGAATTCCTCTTATTAAATCTTCATTTTTAACAGATTCATTACTTGGATTCTTAGACTCTTGATAAACAGATTCTAAGGGATCAGACACAGATTGTCTAGAGGATTCAGGAAGATCAATATTATAAGAAATATTATTACAAATTGTCTTTGGAACTTAGCTCAAGAAATGAAAATTTAAAAGACCTTTTACCCGAAGTCGATCTATTAATAATATTTCTTATAATATTAAATAAAATGAAAGATTTGCACCTTACAACTGCATCTCCATCTCAGATTAATATGATATCTGGACAATCTTCTCATAACAGTAATACTGATAATGATGAAGATAATACTGATAGTATTTCTCCTATTCATATTTTGGAAATCCAAAATAATTTTCAGGAAATGCAGAATATTAATAAAACCACTTACAGTAAAAAGCCCATAAATCGTATAGCTTTATCTGGCCCTAGTAGGTATTATTACCCTAGACATACTGTGACGCCCCCAAAATAGGTATACAACACCCATTCTGAGTGGCCAAATACATGGTACAGAAAGCAAACTACAACTTCAATAATACAAATGTCGTGCAAAATACGACAACACATACTGTGAGTTTAAATACAAATATTGTCTTCTAGACAATATCCACACTCAAATAAATCCTCATTACAATTATTCAAACACTATTTTACAGAAATAGTGAGGACTGCTAAAACATCTTTCTAGAACCATCACTCCATACCCCGACTAGATCCTGCTATGTTCTCACCTCCTGAGAAGAAAAATGGAACAAAAAGCAAAAGGGTGAGCTCAACTAGCCCAGTAAAGAATATTATGACTAAGATAATATACAAACAAATTATCGTTAGTCTTCAACAGGGAAAAATCTGATAGAATATAATCGACAACAAGTTTTAGATCAACAACTGCAGCGGAAACAGCAAACCATTAGAAGAGTCAAGTAGAGAAAGAATTCTACTATCTTCTAAGATTTAAAAGACCATCATCAATATTTTATCCCTGTAACATCAATTAATAATCATCTTTATCCAAATATTCATCTTTGCACTACAGGCCAAAGATATTCATTTGTATCACCTGTCAGTCATGTTCATCTCAACACCTGTTCATCTTTGCACTACAGGCCAAAGATATTCATCAAGTAATCATACATCTTTGCACTACAGGCCAAAGATATTCATTAATATCATCATTTAGGACTGAGGATGATGAAAAATATCTTAAAGAGAACGAATCCAATGAGACAGAAGGACAAATAGTAGGGATTCGTATAACAGTTTATTCAAGATCAATAATACTTCATAATAATCAATTGTGAAGCAGAAATCAAAAATAAAGATCAAAACATGGATACAATCAAAGATAGTAACCATAATAGACATCTTGGACAAAAAGAAAAAATTTTATTTTTCGGTGAATAGTGCCGTATTCGTGAATAGTGTCGTATACGTGAATAATGCCGTATACATGAATAGTAACCCCGACACAAAAAGTTCTAAATTTGATAAAAACTCATATCAATATTTCAGCATAATGATATTGAAGAAAATAATATCATTTAAAAAGAAAATAATATCCCTTACCTCAAGATATCAGTACTTCTGGTCGGACTACCGGTATAAGGCTGAAAGAAACTTGCTCTGATGAATAGAAACTCTCAAAGTATCTAAATACTCACAAAATACACTAAATAATCTAGAGAGAGAAAGAGAGAAAACTTGTTTCTGGTGTGATTTTCAATTCTAACTTAGCCCTCTATTTATAGGAAAATTTTAGTAGGTTTGACCTGCAACCTGATGGCTTTACCTGCTACTATTCCCACCCACCACATTTGAAATATAATTCAGCACATTTCTTCACCAACCACAAGTGGGGCCCACCAATTCTAGAATTTTCCATCAAAATGATAAACTCCGAAAATTCAACAATTTCTGAACCAGTCATCTCGTAAAATTCATAATAAATCATACGTTCATTTTTAACGGTTCAAAATTTGTGGACATATACTCAACTTATATATGTATAACATATCCAAAAATTACCACGATCCAACGGTCGGATTAAAAATTATAACACCCGCAATATTTCTCAAAAATCCTGATTTGATTTTTAATACCTCCATTCCGATAAAAATACTGATAAAACACCTCAACATTAACTCCTTCATTTTTAACCACAAAAATATATCCCTCATTTATATCCACATAAAATAAATATTTCCTTATCATATGAATCAATAATAATTATTCACAAATAATATTACAGAATCACATTTATGACAACCAGGCCGTTCCCAGGAAAGAGGGGGCTTTCCAATAAGGATTTCTCCTTACTGGCGCGTAATTAGATGACCAAACCTCTCCTTAGACAGAACTTTCTAGACATTGCCAATAATGTTATATAATAATATTATTCAAATAATATGAATTATTGATCTGATAATAGAAAATACTGTGCAGCAACAATTATTGAAACAACAATAATATAAAATATCAATGCAACAATTATTGAATCAATAAAATAAAATATTGAACAATAACTACTGTAACAATTATTGAGTAGTGCCTTCTTACGTAAGAATTAATAATTGGTGCAATACCGTGTGCTACTGTATTTTAATCACCGGGTATTCCAACAGTATTAACGGTAACAACTACGCCGTTATTTATAAATAACTTATACTTGTCATTTTCTTCATCCAATCGCTTTCCGTTATGGGGCCCACACAAGGCTGCGCCGTCGTACGAATATTCCCCGACAGCAAGAATATTCCACGACCAAACGAATATTCCCCGACAAAATGAATATTTTATAACCACTTGCTTATTTTGCAAAATTTGCACATTTCACCCATAACCAAAGTATTATATCAAATTAGCCCCTTATTATTCACAATAATATTTAGAGAAAATTTGATTTTATTCATTAATAAGTTGGGGTCTTACAACCTCCCCTCCTTATGAAATTTCGTCCTCGAAATTGACGTACGTACCTGATGTTTCAAAAAGGTGAGGATACCTCGCTTTCATTTCTGATTCCAACTCCCAGGTCATTTCTTCAATAGCATGGTTTCTCCACAAAACCTTAACTTGTGGTATAACCTTCGTGCGTAGGACATGCTCTTTCCTATCCAAGATCTTAACAGGTACCTCCTCGTACGTTAAATCTTCAGCTATCTCGTCTGGTTCTAACTCAATAATGTGGTTCGGGTCTTTAACATATTTACGAAGCATAGATATGTGAAAAACATTATGAACACGAGACATGCTTGGAGGTAATGCGAGTCTATATGCCACATTTCCTATTCGCTCAAGAATCTCAAATGGACCAACAAATCTTGGATTGAGCTTTCCTCTCTTCCCAAATCTTGTAACTCCCTTCCATGGTGCAACACGTAATAATACATGATCCCCAATATTAAATTCCACGTCCTTCCGATGAAGATCCGCATAACTCTTTTGTCGATCCTGTGCCGTTTGTATACGTTGTCGAATCGTTTGGATCTTCTCTGTAGTAATGCGTACCAACTCTGGTCCCAACAATGTTGCTTCACCCACCTCGTCCCAGCATACTGGAGAACGACATTTTCTTCCATACAACGCCTCGAATGGAGCCACACCTATGCTCGCCTGATAACTGTTGTTGTAGGAGAATTCCACCAATGGTAGGTACTTATCCCAACTCCCTTTGAGATCTAGGACACAAAGTCTTAATAGATCTTCAAGAGTTTGAATAGTCCTCTCTGATTGTCCGTCCGTTTGAGGATGGTATGCCGAACTGAATCGTAAATCCGTGCCTATAGCTTTCTGCAAGCTAACCCAAAATCGTGAAGTGAATCTTGGGTCACGATCCGAAACTATGGATACTGGCATGCCATGCAATCTCACAATCTCGTTCACGTACATACTAGCAAGACGTTCAAGGGAATAAGTCTCACGTATCGGCAAGAAATGAGCGGATTTGGTTAATCTATCAACAATAACCCAAATCGCATCTATGCCTTGAGAAACCTTGGGAAGACCCGTAACAAAATCCATAGTAATGTGTTCCCACTTCCATTTCGGGATCTCAAGTGGTTGCAATGGACCCTTTGGCACTTGATGCTCCGCCTTTACACGTTGACAAGTTAAACACCTCGAGATAAACTCCGCGATCTCTCTTTTCATATTGCTCCACCAAAATGTATGTCGAAGATCGTGATACATTTTGGTACTCCCAGGATGGATTGCAAACGGTGTGTTGTGTGCCTCCATCATTATTCTATGCTTCAAGTCAAAATCGTTAGGAACACAAAGTCTGGAGTTGACTCGAAGTATTCCTTCTTCATCGATTCTTGCTTCTGGAATAGCACCTTCTTGCACTTTCTTCTTCATACGCATCAGCTCCATGTCCGTAGCTTGAGCAGCTTTAACTTTATCGATTAAAGTCGGTTCTACTCGTATATTTGATATCATCATGTGGGTACTTGGAGCCTTCATCTCTATCTCCATCCTTTGTAAGTCATACAAAATGGGCCTTTGTGTTAACAATATTGCACTCGTACCCGCATATGATCTTCTACTCAATGCGTCAGCTACTACGTTTGCTTTTCCAGGATGATATTGGATGATATGATCGTAATCTTTCAACAGCTCGAGCCAACGTCGCTGCCGCATGTTGAGTTCCTTTTGGGTGAAGAAATATTTGAGGCTTTTATGATCTGTATAGATCTCCACTTTCTCCCCATACAGGTAGTGTCTCCAGATCTTCAACGCAAAAACGACTGCTGCCAACTCCAAATCATGAGTAGGATAATTCCTCTCATATTCTTTGAGTTGTCGTGAGGCATAGGCTATGACTTTCCCATGTTGCATGAGAACACATCCTAACCCTTTGCCTGAAGCATCGCTGTAGATAACAAATCCATCCGAACCAGATGGTATTGTCAGAACAGGTGCCGAAATGAGTCTCCTCTTGAGTTCTTGGAAACTCTTCTCGCATTCCTCACTCCATACAAATTTTGTATCTTTCCGAGTCAGCTGAGTTAACGGAGTAGCGATTCGAGAAAATCCTTCCACAAATCTCCGATAATAACCAGCTAAGCCTAGAAAGCTACGTACTTCGGTTACCGACTTCGGTTGCTCCCAACTTTGTATGGCTTCAATCTTCGCCGGGTCGACAGATACTCCATGTTTTGACACCACGTGCCCAAGGAATGCTACTTCCTCAAGCCAGAACTCGCATTTCTTCAATTTGGCATATAGCTTATTTTCACGAAGCCTTTGCAGTACCAGCTTCAAATGGCGCTCATGATCTTCACGGCTTTTGGAATAGATGAGGATGTCATCAATAAAGACAACAACGAACTGATCCAAATATTCTTTGAATACACGGTTCATCATATCCATGAAGGCAGCAGGAGCATTAGTCAATCCAAAAGACATTACTAAGAATTCATAATGCCCGTACCGAGTTCTGAAGGCAGTCTTTGGAATATCCTCAGTTTTAATCTTCAGCTGATGATATCCAGAACGAAGGTCGATCTTTGAAAAGAATTGTGTTCCTTGTAACTGGTCGAACAGGTCATCAATGCGAGGTAGCGGATACCTATTCTTGATAGTGACATGATTTAATTCTCGATAGTCGATACAAAGTCGCATACTCCCGTCTTTCTTCTTTACGAATAAAACAGGAGCACCCCAAGGAGACGTACTAGGACGAATAAAACCGATGTCCAACAACTCCTGTAGTTGGACTTTTAACTCCTGAAGTTCAATAGGAGCCATTCGATATGGAGTTTTAGAAATGGGCTTTGTACCGGGTTCAAGGTTAATAAAGAATTCAACTTCACGTTCTGGGGGTAGACCAGGAAGTTCTTCAGGAAATACATCGGGAAATTCTCTAACAATAGAAATATTATTCAAATCTGACTTGTCTTTGTTCAAATCCATTACATGGGCTAAGAAAGCTTGACATCCGTTTTTCAATAAACGAATAGCTTTGTGGCTCGATATGACAGTGACTGATTTTAGTGGTTTAGTAGTTTAATTCGTATGACAGGTTGGTTAGGAATATGAAAACTAACAACTTTACGAAAACAATCAATTTTAGCATGATGAGTGGTTAACCAATCAATTCCTAAAATCACATCAAAAGCAAGTATCTTTAAAGAGATAAGATCAACAGGTAATGTGATAGTACCAACTTGGATCATGCAAGATTTATAAACTGTAGATGTAACGAAGGTTTCACCCAACGGAGTTTCAACAGATAAGTTAAAGTCCAATTTCTCCGGAGTCAAGTTTAAACGTTGAGCACAAGCAGGAGAGATAAAAGAATGGGTAGAACCGGTATCTAGTAAAGTATAAACTTCGCAAGAATTCAAGATTAGCTTACCCGTGATCACCTCGTTCGGGTTTCTCGCGTTTTGGCCAGTAACGACAAACGCCCTTCCAGGAACCGCTGATTTCGACTTATCCGGGACAGCTTTTGGAGTCACCATCCCCGCTGAACTTGGTTTTGCTACAGAACACTCTCGAGCTATATGACCCTCCTTTCCACAGTTATAACATACCTTGGATTGTTGTGGGCAGTTTGGGCTGATATGTCCCTCTTTCCCACATTTGTAACATACGACTGGTGGTCGTTCTCCTCCCCTAGAAACAGTTGATGTTTGTGCTGACGTCTTCACTTTATCATTGTTGTACCTTCTCTTCTTGAAATCTCCTCCCGACTCGCTCCTTCTATTATCACGACCACGATTACCACCAGAGTGGTTACCGCTTTTGTCCGAATATTTTCCTCCCTGCTGGTTTTCATTGCTTCGATGACTGCCGCCACCGGTATGACCCTGGTTGTGGTCCCTCGGTTGCACATACTCATTATCTCGCTCTAATAATTGAGCCCTATTTACAACATCTGAATATAAAGAAAATTTATGAGAGATAAGATATTGTCGAATCTCGGGTTTTAGACCTCTCAGAAACATCCTTGTCATTCGTTCCTCATTTTCGACCAAATGAGGTGCAAACCTGGATAACTCTGCAAACTTCGCCTCGTACTGGGACACCGTCATGTTGTTTTGTTCCAGTCTGATAAACTCTACCTCCTTCATATGACGAATACTTTCAGGAAAGTACTTGTCATTGAACAGTTTTTGAAATGTTTCCCAGGACATGTTGAGTGCGTCAGGCTGGGTACGCTTCACAGACTCCCACCAGTAGTCTGCCTCACCGCGGAACATAAAGGTGGCGAATGGAACCTTTTGTTCCTCCGTGCATCCCAAGACATCAAATATCTTGGTAATTTGCTTGACCCACGTTTCCGCCATGATCGGATCCGGCTTTCCCTTAAATTCTGGTGGTCCCAATTCTTTGAACTGCTTAGCTGTGACAAACCGCGCGTTATCATTTCCACCCGTATTCTGCACACGAGTCTCCCTCGTCTGATTTTGCATGAACTGCAAAAAGCTCCTAAACATTCCATCATTCATCGTTTGCTCGGTAACGTTGTTTACAGGAGGAATATTGCCTTCCTGTTGCACGTTCCCCTGGGTGGTGATCAAAGGTGTCTCCACGGTCTGATTTACTCCATTATTAACGTTCTCAGCTGCCATTCTTAAATACTGCCATAAAACAAGGGTTAATAGTCATGTCATATATTATCCCTATACTCTGACCGACCAAATAAACACCAAATAAACTTAGTCAAGTCATACTAGTGAAGGAATTCCCCGTCTCTCCCCTCCTAGTTCTTGTCTCACATCTCAGCCAGGGATCATATCCCTAAGCTCTGATACCAACTGTGACGCCCCCAAAATAGGTATACAACACCCATTCTGAGTCGCCAAATACATGGTACAGAAAGTAAACTACAACTTCAATAATACAAATGTCGTGCAAAATACGACAACACATACTGTGAGTTTAAATACAAATATTGTCTTCTAGACAATATCCACACTCAAATAAATCCTCATTACAATTATTCAAACACTATTTTACAGAAATAGTGAGGACTGCTAAAACATCTTTCTAGAACCATCACTTCATACCCCGACTAGATCCTGCTATGTTCTCACCTCCTGAGAAGAAAAATGGAACAAAAAGGAAAAGGGTGAGCTCAACTAGCCCAGTAAAGAATATTATGACTAAGATAATATACAAACAAATTATCGTTAGTCTTCAACAGGGAAAAATCTGATAGAATATAATCGACAACAAGTTTTAGATCAACAACTGCAGCGGAAACAGCAAACCATTAGAAGAGTCAAGTAGAGAAAGAATTCTACTATCTTCTAAGATTTAAAAGTCCATCATCAATATTTTATCCCTGTAACATCAATTAATAATCATCTTTATCCAAATATTCATCTTTGCACTACAGGCCAAAGATATTCATTTGTATCACCTGTCAGTCATGTTCATCTCAACACCTGTTCATCTTTGCACTACAGGCCAAAGATATTCATCAAGTAATCATACATCTTTGCACTACAGGCCAAAGATATTCATTAATATCATCATTTAGGACTGAGGATGATGAAAAATATCTTAAAGAGAACGAATCCAATGAGACAGAAGGACAAATAGTAGGGATTCGTATAACAGTTTATCCAAGATCAATAATACTTCATAATAATCAATTGTGAAGCAGAATTCAAAAATAAAGATCAAAACATGGATACAATCAAAGATAGTAACCATAATAGACATCTTGGACAAAAAGGAAAAATTTTATTTTTCGGTGAATAGTGCCGTATTCGTGAATAGTGCCGTATACGTGAATAGTGCCGTATACATGAATAGTAACCCCGACACAAAAAGTTCCAAATTTGATAAAAACTCATATCAATATTTCAGCATAATGATATTGAAGAAAATAATATCATTTAAGAAGAAAATAATATCCCTTACCTCAAGATATCAGTACTTCTGGTCGGAATACCGGTATAAGGCTGAAAGAAACTTGCTCTGATGAATAGAAACTCTCAAAGTATCTAAATACTCACAAAATACACTCAATAATCTAGAGAGAGAAAGAGAGAAAACTTGTTTCTGGTGTGATTTTCAATTCTAACTTAGCCCTCTATTTATAGGAAAATTTTAGTAGGTTTGACCTGCAACCTGATGGCTTTACCTGCTACTATTCCCACCCACCACATTTGAAATATAATTCAGCACATTTCTTCACCAACCACAAGTGGGGCCCACCAATTCTAGAATTTTTTATCAAAATGATAAACTCCGAAAATTCAACAATTTCTGAACCAGTCATCTCGTAAAATTCATAATAAATCATACGTTCATTTTTAACGGTTCAAAATTTGTGGACATATACTCAACTTATATATGTATAACATATCAAAAAATTACCACGATCCAACGGTCGGATTAAAAATTATAACACCCGCAATATTTCTCAAAAACCCTGATTTGATTTTTAATACCTCCATTCCGATAAAAATACTGATAAAACACCTCAACATTAACTCCTTCATTTTTAACCACAAAAATATATCCCTCATTTATATCCACATAAAATAAATATTTCCTTATCATATGAATCAATAATTAATTATTCACAAATAATATTACAGAATCACATTTATGACAACCAGGCCGTTCCCAGGAAAGAGGGGGCTTTCCAATAAGGATTTCTCCTTACTGGCGCGCAATTAGATGACCAAACCTCTCCTTAGACAGAACTTTCTAGACATTGCTAATAATGTTATATAATAATATTATTCAAATAATATGAATTATTGATCTGATAATGGAAAATACTGTGCAGCAACAATTATTAAAACAACAATAATATAAAATATCAATGCAACAATTATTGAATCAATAAAATAAAATATTGAACAATAACTACTGTAACAATTATTGAGTAGTGCCTTCTTACGTAAGAATTAATAATTGGTGCAATACCGTGTGCTACTGTATTTTAATCACCGGGTATTCCAACTGTATTAACGGTAACAACTACGCCGTTATTTATAAATAACTTATACTTGTCATTTTCTTCATCCAATCGCTTTCCGTTATGGGGCCCACACAAGGCTGCGCCGTCGTACGAATATTCCCCGACAGCAAGAATATTCCACAACCAAACGAATATTCCCCGACAAAATGAATATTTTATAACCACTTGCTTATTTTGCAAAATTTACACATTTCACCCATAACCAAAGTATTATATCAAATTAGCCCCTTATTATTCACAATAATATTTAGAGAAAATTTAATTTTATTCATTAATAAGTTGGGGTCTTACACATACTCCCCAGGATATTCTGTATGAAGAAGACTTTCTTCATTCTCAAAAATCTTACCATGGTAAAACCATTTACGAATGAAATATTGATGGTAAGATAGAATATCAAATTTTTGAAACCATCCATCATATCATGATGTATGCAACAGTCTGTAAATAGAATGATAATACTGACCACCAAATCTGTCGTTTCTTAGTAAATGGATTTACCGGCATTCTTAAAGGATGGTGGGATAATGCACTTACTGAAAAATAGAGAACTGAAATTCTTCAATCATATAAGAATGAAACTGATCCTATTACTAAACTTGAAACAAAAAGAGAAGATGCTTGTTACACTCTGGTTCAGGCAATTCTTCATCATTTTGTTGGACCAGAATTTATGAATACTAATAGGAGTAGAGAACTCTTACAGAATCTTCGTTGCCCATCCTTAACCCATTTTAGATGGTATAAGGATGTCTTTTTAATGAAAGTTATGCAAAGACCGGATGCAAACAACGAACATTGGAAAGCCAAATTTATCGATGGTCTTCCTACTTTCTTTGCAGAAAAAGTCTGTAAAAAATTAAGAGATAAACATGGCCGCATGAGTATCCCTTATGACCAGTATTCTTATGGCCATCTTATTTCAGTAATTATTGAAGAGGGATTATCATTATGCAATGATATGAAACTTCAAGAATTAATAAAAAAGCAGAATCTCACTAAAAGACATGAGATAGGAGAATTTTGTGACCAATTCTCTTATGACACAAAATTATAGTATCCCCAAAAACCTAAAAAATAGCAAAGCACTAAACCTTTTCGATCTTACCAAAGACGTTCTTCTAATAAATCTTCTAAACACAAAACCCCTGAAAAATCTACTAAGAAGAGATAGAGCAGTAGTAAGAAAGATAAGTCCAAAATACAATGTTATAAATGTGGTAAAATAGGACACTTTGCTAATAATTGTAAATCCAAAATAAAGCAAAAGCTTAATGAAATGTCCCTCGATGAGGACATTCAACAACAAATTCTTAATTGTTTATCTAACAGTAGTTCTGAGTCAAGTTTAGATGATAATTTAGCTGAAATCTATTCTGAATGTGACAATAATTCTGGAACTGAACAATGTCAAACCTGCACAACTAATAATTGCAATACAACTACTGAAGTTGACTATTGGAAAGCTATCGTCGAGATGAATGGCTTAGATATTGGAGGACCCATTATCAATGTCTTAACAGACACCCAAAAATCTCTCCTCGACTTAGCTGATCAAATTAAAGATCCCAAAATTAAATTAAATTTTTTAGAAATCTGTTATAAAAATCAAAATCAGGAAGAGATTCTTCCTACTAATCAGTATAATATGCGAGAGGTTATGAAGCGTCTGCAAGACGTTTCTACTATTGAAAAGCCTACTACTATTCATGATCTTAAAACTGAGATAAATATTTTAAAATCTGAAATAAAACAGTTACATAATACTAATGCCATTATTTTTCAAGATTTAGATAATATTAAACAACAGTTAAACCATAAACAGGATAATCATGTTGAAACCTCCACAACTGAATCTTCTGATAACCCATAATCTTCTGAACAATATTTGATGCTTATGAATCAAGTAGTTTTCCAAAAATGGTACATCAGGATTACTTTTGTCATTAAACCGGATTTTATTATTAAAGATGCCATTGCCCTAGTGGATAGTGGTGCTGACATGAACTGTATTCAAGAAGGATTGATCCCTACCAAATACTTTCAAAAAACCACTCAATCTTTAACTAATACAAGTGGTAATACCATGAATATCAAATATAAGATTCCCGAAGCCTTAATCTGTAATCAAGGATTATGTTTACCTACTTCTTTTGTTCTTATCCGAAATATGAATCAAAGTATCATTTTAGGCACTCCTTTCTTGTGTCTTTTAATGCCTATTTCAAAAATTGATACTTTAGGTATTCATACTAGTCTAAACAACAGACATATTGTTTTTGAATTCATAACAGAACCTTATACTAAAGAATTAAATCAAGCTAAGCATATGATTTATTCTAAAGAAAAACAGATAAATTTTATTCAAAAAGAAATAAAATTTCTTACTACAAAACATAGAATTTTACAACCTTCTTTACAGGAAAAAATAAAATTAATCCACAAAACTCTTCAAGCAGAAATCTGTCGTGATGTCCCAAATGCTTTCTGGAATAGGAAGAAACACATTATTTCTCTTCCTTATATTCCTAACTTTAATGAGAAAAATATTCCTACTAAGTCTCGACCTAGCCAAATGAAAAAGGAATATTTAATTCTTTGTAAAACTGAAATTAAGTCTCTCAAACAGGAAAAATTAATAAAACCTAGTACTTCTCCTTGGAGTTGTACAACTTTCTATGATAATAAAAATTCAGAAATTGATCGAGGCATTCCTAGACTTGTTATCAACTATAAACCGCTTAATGAAGGCCTTCAGTGGATTAGATATCCAATTCCGAATAAGAAGGACCTCCTTGACAGACTTCATGATGCCACTATTTTCTCTAAGTTTGACATGAAATCAGGATTTTGGCAAATACAAATTAGAGAACAGGATACTTATAAAACTGCTTTTACAGTACCCTTTGACCATTATGAATAGAATGTTCTTCCATTTGGTGTCAAAAATGGACCTTCAAAATTTCAACATATCATGAATGATATTTTCAATCCTTTTACTGAATTTATTATTTGTTATATTGATGATGTATTAATTTTCTCTTCATCCATTGAACAACATATTAAACATTTAAATATTTTCAAAAATGTTATCATAAAAAACGGTTTGGTAGTTTCTGCACCTAAAATGAAACTTTTCTAAACAAAAATCAGATTTCTTGGACATAATATTTCCAATGGAACTATTATTCCTATTTACAGATGTATTGAATTTGTATCTAAATTTCTAGATGAAATCAAAGGTATTAACCAACTGCAAAGATTTTTGGGAAGTCTAAATTATATTTGAGATTATTACCCTAATCTTTCCCAGGATGCTGCTATTCGGTATACTCGATTGCGAAAAAATCCTTTACCTTGGACTACTGAGCATACTGATGCAGTAATAAAGATAAAAACCAGAGTTAAACAGATACCTTGTCTTTCCCTACCTAATCCTGAATAGAAGAAAACTGTTCAAACTGATGTTTTTGATATAGGATATGGTGGTATTCTAAAACAATTTAATCTTAACAGTAAAAAAGAGGATCTTATTCGTTTTACTTCAGAAGTTTGGAAAGGATCTTCTTTAAATTATCCAACTATAAAGAAGGAATGTCTTTCAATTGTTAAATGTGTTTTAAAATTTCAGGATGATCTTTTGAATCAACACTTTTTGATCTGAGTTGATTGTTCAGCTGCAAAACAAATATTCAAAAAAGATGTTCAAAACTTAGCATCTAAACAGATATTTGCAACTTGGCAAAGTACTTTATCAGTATTTGACTTTGATATTGAATATATCAAAGAAAAACCGAATTCTTTACCAGATTTCCTAACCAGAGAATATTTACAGGAATAACCAGTAGAGGTCGTGGCCGCGGTCAACGAGGTCGAGGCAGAGCTAACCTCTATTATACAGAATTCCCTATTTTGAATACTCAATCTAGTAATTCTACAGCTTCTTCTAGCCAACCTACAGTAAAGGATGTTCTCTTATTACCCGAACAGTACATTCCCAACAGAAACGTGGAAGAAACAGTATTAATCATCGAACATAATGATGAGAAATGGATGAAAGATCTATGGGAGATAAAGAGACGCTATTTAACGACTCAACAATCTCCTCCTAGTTTTATCCAGTATCGCTATGTTTATGAACAGATTATTCTTGAAACAGCATTAATGGACATTAAGCATACGCTTCATGATCCTACTAAAACAACAAGCCCAATCCAATATAGTAAAACAACAATCAAGAGCATTATGCCTCTTGGTCATTGGGGTATTAATCCTCATACTACCCGTACTATTGACTCTAGTCATACAACAACAGAAACCAGATACAACTATTGAGATTATATTAATTCCTTTACGGAAGTATTCTACTACCAGAATTCTATCCATAACCATACTTGGTTTATCCGTATCTGTCCCGATGTTCTCAAAAATGAAATTTCCAACTGGTTTTTTGTTTGGTGGGATAAATTCGGTATCACCATTGAAACCTTACCAGAATCAGTTCAAACATCATTCAAGGAGTGGCATGTTGCTTATGCCCATATACCAGTAAATAAAGATTTTTCTATGCTTAAGTTATTAGCCCATTTCATAATCCGTTTAGGTATCCCTTGGATCCAGAAATGGGATTTCCAATGTGATTATCAGAATAAAATTCCCCGTCTTAAAGGGGTATTTTTTTATCAAATGGTGGGATAAAGGACTCAATCCCACTCTACCAGAACTTCTCAAAACCATAAAGAATCATACCCAGGCTTGTCTGGATATTATCCCTCGAAGCCTTCCAACACCAGCACCAGTTAATCCTTTTGTCAGAATTCAAGCAGATTTAAAATAGAAGTTTCCAAACCTAACTGAAACTGAACTAATAGTCAAAACTATGGATTATATGAAAACCCAATTCTTACAATCCTTAGTCCAGGATGATGTTTCTATGAAAATAGTTAGTGATGAAGAATCTGAACAGGATGACAATCCATTCAACGTCTTAGCTGGTGAAAGTCAAGAACCAGAACCCACCATGGGAGATTTTTGGGATTCTCTTACCTCCATGATTTCTGAAAAGATGGAGCAAGACAAAAAAGGAAAAGAAAAAGCATAAAGCTATCCTCCACCAACTACATCAACAATAATCAGAAAAAGATAACCAAAGTGTCTCCACCAGCAGTAAAGCATAACCAGTTGTCCTCAATAATCCTCCACTCAACCGACAACCTTTCACGCCTTCCACTTTCTACGGCTGAGATTTAAAGAAGAAAAGATAAGGATTACTGATCGAATCCACTTGCAAGGACATGCCTGATCCTTTATTATCTTCTCACTTGTATAAATTGGGAGACCTCACCCTTTGTTGAAGCATAACTTTTCTTTATATCCT
The DNA here is from genome assembly GCA_016801055.1 of Panax notoginseng. Classification (NCBI taxonomy): domain Eukaryota; kingdom Viridiplantae; phylum Streptophyta; class Magnoliopsida; order Apiales; family Araliaceae; genus Panax; species Panax notoginseng. Next base: position 145,841,931 of record CM029016.1, on the reverse strand, counting down.
CTCTGTATTCTCTCTCTATGTGTAAAATATTTAATATATATAGAGTTTGAAATTTGAAGATCTGCGGTGCTCTTCAGTAAGTTTTAATTATTAATTTTGTTAATTATTATGTTTCCTTACTTGAACTCTTAGATTATCATACCGATAACAGTAATCATTATAAAACAGTATATCAAACTGCTACAGACAACCATAATCGTTCTTATTTCTTAGAACAATTTAATAAATCAGAACGGTTAATTGTTTTAACTAAAGAAGCTTTACAAGAAGAAACCTGCTGGCTTATAGTTTTGGGTAGACCCCCAAACCAACAGTAACTTTATGAGATCATATATGTATTAATTTATCTGTTGATATATATTTAATATACCTTTAAAAATTCATGCCATTTTCTCAAACAAAGCAGAATGGGGTTATTTGATTAAGTGGAACGTCACCCAAGTTGCGTTTAGGACTTTGCCTTTAGCTGTGTTATGGCGTTGTGGCTTTTATCCTTTGTAAATCGTTGACAGACGTGCTTGATCATATTTGATCCGATCCTGCCCTCCTTTGGTATCAGACCCTTGTTTTTTTAAATGATGGCTTACTTATGCGTAAACTTATTTATTCAGTTTATTGTTCTTACGCTTGTTGTTTTCCTAAGTATGAGAAAAATAGAGAGGAAGAGAGAAATAGAGAGAGCTGAGGGTTTAAAGAGAATTTTCTGTAAATTGAGAGGCAAGTTTAAGAATCAAAGAAGAAGAAGTTTATTCAAAGCAATTCTTATCATCTAGCTAAATCAAAGGTAATAATCTAGTTTAAATTCTAGTTTGTATTTTCTTAAAATTATTTCACTGTAAATGGGTTTTTGTTGGATGATTTGTTAAGGAATTGGTTATATGTTATTACGTTTGTATAATATGTTTTATATCATTTATAATTAGATTTGAAGTAACCAAATTCGTTTATATGCGTTTAAGAAGAGAAATTTAAGTTCTTGTTGAAATATGTACATTATGGCATGTTTTAGAGTTAAAATTGGGTATGAAATCGTGATGTAAATTTTAAAGTGATGGTTGTTTATGTTAATACTCTTGAGATACGAAGATAATGTGTTGGGTCTCCAACTTTTAGTTTATTTTGATGATAATAATTAGTTAAAAAATTAATTAAAAGGGTAGAAACCTCTCCATAGGATTTATATTATAAATTGTTTTAATTATATTATTTACTTTGACAAAAATATTTTCTAAATCTTATTGAATTGATTTTCTTGATCTTGATAATTTAGTATAAAATGTTAAAATATTATGATTGCATGCATGATATAAAAATAAGCTATATATATATATATATATATATATATATATATATATATATATATATATATATATATATATATATATATATATATATATAAAACTTTTAAAGCATTAATTAAAGCCTTGACCATAAATATGATAATGTTGGATGTTTGAATTTTTTTAGACCATTATTTTGGTACAAAGCATTTATCTCAACCGTGCATTTGCTTAGCCATAAAATGAAGAAATCAACATGTTGGTAATAAATGTTTTTATTGACCAATAAGAATAAATGAATTTGGATATGTATTTTGGGACAAATTCATATGTTGAGAAAGAAGCTTGTGCCCATTAATTACTAGTTTGACCCATGTGCTAAAAATATCAAATTTAAAAGTAAAATTTTCTTATGGGCTAAACAAATAAAAGTTGGGCTAAAAAGTTTCCCTATTTATTCTCATAATAATTTTAGTATCTAAAGATTGCAAAAATCTTTTTAAGTTATTTCCAAAAATTGCAAAAAGAAATTACAAAAAATATATATAAATATATATGTAACGTGTGTGTGTGTGTTTAAATTAATAAGGCTTTTTAGCCTTAGCCGAGTATATGATGGAGGTTTTCATTTCGGGACACTTCGGTTGCTTCAATGTGGTCATTGTGGTGGAACAAAAGAGATTCACATATGCTAAGAATTTGACCAAATTAAATACTTAAGAGGCATGTGCCTAATAAATGTCAAGTAAAAATTACATGGGCCAAACACTTGAAACCATCAGTTTATAAATGCTGGCAATCCGTGTGCTAGATTTTCTTTCATCCGGATCATTGATTTTAAAATAAGTAATTCTAGCCATTCATTTTATAATAAAATTTTAAAATTATCATTTTGCCCTCTGTTAACGCCAAGATATTTGGTGACGTCTCAATCACGTAAGACGCCCTAATCCTGCACAGTAAACATAGTCAACACCAAAAGCTTGACGGCTGGACCGTCGGGGGATTGCTCCGGTGTGAGAGTCAGTACAGGCCGTTCAAGGTTTAACAATGGAGGATAAAATATCTGGTGTCTCAAGAGAGATAAAAAATCGTGGGTCGTGTGTATGCGTACCTTTTCATGAAGTCTTTTTTGCTAGGTTATACTCTCCCACCCGGTTTACCGTGCCACCCACTCCCACCTAACACATCCCCCCATTCCTCAGTGATCACTGTCGACTGTATGCATGTTGTCACCTTTTTCTCCACTGTGCATACCACCGGCCGGTTATATTCCCATCCACATTAATGATCTGCAGACCTTTGGTCAATGGCCTTCCTTTTTCATCATTACAAGTCAAAGATAGAGATATTAAAAGATCTAATGGACCAATCCATTGACCCGGCCCAATATTAAGGAGATATAATGTAAAAATTAGGCCTAATCTTCAAGATCCAAAAAGGGAGATCCAATAGACTAATTGGATAGTTAAACCCAATCCACAAGGCCCAATATGAGAAATATCATGGCCCAATATTGCCCCCTAGTTTTTTATTAAATAGAATTTTTTAATAGAAAACTATGAATGGTCCATGATAAGGGGTGATTAAGACATACGCGATTTGATCCATAAGTTAAAGTAGAGGATATCCGGATGTCCAACGTAAAAGGCCCAAACAGTTAAGGATTAAATTTGAAAAAGATGGGCTGAAAATCGGAAGTCCAAACGAGAGGCCCAATATGATAAAATATTTGAGGATTAACCCGTACGCTCCCCATTCGAATTCTTATTATTGCCAGAAATTAAATGTGCCACCTTCGTAATTCGTGTAACCGTCAGTATAAGAGGTAAACTTTACCAAATTTGACAGTTTTACCTGCCAATTTGAATTTCAGACCTTTGAGCTCTTTTCTTCCTTCCATAGCTTTCTTCATCTTCTCTGCAAAATACGATCGATGGCAACCCCTAGCACTAGTCAAAATTCTCCAATTCGGGCGACTCCTATTACGGCTATTCCACCAAACCCAAACTCCGGCAAAGAGGCCTCATCCTCCCATCCGACGCCGGCAATTTCTAGTAAGGATCTGGTAATGAAACCCCTTTCCAACCCTTCCGCATTCTACACGAGTAAGGAACGGTATGCACACGCCAATATTCCGTCGACAGTCACAGAGGTTGACCTGAAGAGGATTCGCATTCGCTGCCATATTTCGGATACCCATCTGGTGAGAGCTCCCCGATCTGAAGAGCGAATGTACCAACGTCCTGAAGGATGGACAGCTGCTCCGGTGACCATCCTGGAGAAGGGAGTTCGGTTTCCTCTCCATGCTTTCATAGTGACCCTCTTAGGGTTTCTGGGTGTTGGGTTCGCTTAATTGGTGCCGAATTCTTACATTCACATCCTAGCGTTCATCGCTTTCTGCCACGAGTTAGGTATAGAGCCTACACTCGACTTCTTCTTCACAGTATACAAGATCGGTCAATCCAGAGAGAAAGGATTCAAGGCCATAAGCAAACATTCCTCGAAGACAGGGGAGAAATTCGAGAGACGTTCGTTGGTTAACACCCCCTCTAGTAATAGGGAATGGCACGAAAAATGGTTTTATGTCAAGGGACCTGAAATTTCCTCCTTACCGAACTGGGCCACTGATGAGAAGATCTCTGCTGATTTTGGAGACGTTTCCGAGGAACGCGAGGTTGAAATGATGGAACTGTTTGACAACTTCCCGAAGGAAGAATGGAAATATGGACTTCTCTCCAAGCAAGCGTGGTTATACGACCACAAATGTAAGTATGGGTTTACTTTATCAATATTTTAAAAATTGCTATGGTATTGATTTTGATGTAAAACTGTTAATCTTCTGCAGTAACTTTGATCAAACCATCATCTTCGGAGGTGAAGGAGTTGGAGGATTTTCTAGCTGGGAGGTTCGTAGAAGTTACTGCTGAATCTTCTCAACAGGAAGTCCCTTCCGAAGGTAACATAGTCGGAAAAACTGTAGAGGCCGACGCCGACCCTCCACATCCGAAAGCCTCTTCCAAGTTCAAGCCCCCTTCTGAGATACCAACTGTTGAAACTCACATTACTGAGCCCCCAATCCAAACACCTGCGGATGACGAACCTATTATCCCAGAAGAAGTCCTTCGACATCGTCGGAAGAGAAGAGCCACTCGAGGACCTCGACCAATTTTTATTCCATCCGACTCCGAAGCCCTTTCCGAAACTGAACCAACTGTCAACCCAACACCCTCAGCTATTGATCCGATACCACCAACTGTCGATCCAATGCCATCAGTCGTCGGCCCAACTCAGCCAATTATCAACTCGACACCACCGATTATCAACCCGACTCTACCAGCCCGAAAAAGTCTGTTAGATTTACCTGCAGGCGATCGAAGGCAGCTTATTCGGATCAAGAAGTTGAGAACCCAAGTTACCCCCTTAACCTCCGACGAGCTTAGGGTACCTTCTTCGGGTGTTCTTCCCACAATAACCCAAATGGAGACTCAAACCAATATTGAGGAAGAACGAACTGAACCCATTGTAACACCATCTCGAAAGAGAAAGCAACCTTCTGATAGCGTCTCGTCTCCGGCTCGTTCTCTCTCTCCAGAGAATATATATACGGATCCCTCTCCTCCTCGTGATCAACCTATGCCTTCCCCTCCAAGGTCTTCATCCCAAAAATTCCATGAAGAGGCTACGGGAATGCCGACCTTGTGACCCCGATACAACGTGAATTTTCCTTTCCGACTCTTCGATGCCTTCGTTCAAGAGACTGACGATCGCCGATTCGATAACCATACGAACGGGAATTTTCTTGATGAAGGTATGAGTTATCTGGCAAAGGTAAATGACAATTTTCTTGGTTAAATATTTCTTTTCTTGTTTAAATATCTGAGATTAACTGGATATCGTCACATATGTGCAGGCAAATACAGTCTTCGGACGTTTACGTCCCAGACATATAAATGCTGAATCCGATGAGGAGACTCTGCGAAGGGAGAATAACCTGCTGAAAGCTATATTGGTCTGGGAGAGAAATGAACATGAAGCCATTCTTCATGTTAATGAAAGCCTTCAGAGGGAGTTGGCCCAAACCAAGGGGGATCTGAGGGAAACGTACGAGGTGCTGAGCTCGGTCAGAGAAGAACTAAAGACGACAAAAGCCAGTGAACAGAAATTGGCCAATATGAATATTAGATTTATTGCAGAAACCGAAGCCCTGAAGACTACCAATGAGGGTCTTGCTGCAACAAATCAAAACCTGTCAATATAACTCGGCGAAGTCCAGACGAAGGCTCGGGGTGATAGAAAAATCCATAGGGCCAAACGTCGCAAACTTCGTGGCAAGGTAAAGGTACTTGAAGAACGAGATCCTACTCTGACCGAAGAACTGCGTAAATAGATACAGGCGGATTATCGTGCGTCTGACGAGCTTGGCGTAGAGATTCTGAAGGTATATTATGAAGGGTATGAAGATTGCCGAGAGCGGGGTAAGGAAAAGTTGGCTGCTGCTCAGCTAGACCCAGCTCTGATTGACTCCGAAGGTGAAGGCGGTGCTTGAAAGTCTTTTCTGCTTTTTTCTGATATTTTTATGATTTGTAAAAACTATGTCTTTTTTGAGGTTATTTTAAAAAACTTTATCAAGTAATTCTTTACTCTTTGTAATAGTTAATTGTTAGGACTGAATAGATGGATGAATGTTTGAATTTATCAATGAACCACCATCTATGTTTGATTATGACCTCTGTTTTGATTCGTTCCTTGTTAGTTATTCAGCATAAATTAATCTGTGTGAATTTAACTTAGATAGTGAATCAGATAAGGCATATAACAGTTAAGTTAAAGAATGAAATGAACTGAATTAAATGAACTGAACCGTACTCAACACTTGAATAAAACACAGTGATGTATGTTTGTCGTTACCGAAGTATGAGATCCGTCATGTGTAAGGTGTATTCGGCTGATCCTCTTTGCACCATCAAGATCTTTCTTATCGCTCGGGGTAGAACGAGTATATAAGGACATTTGTTTACCACTCGGGGTAGAACCATATAAAAAGGACCATATGATTCGACTACCACATGGGGTAACGAATAAATATGCTGCCATCGAATCGCCAGTGAGTCCGACCATACCTCCTTACTTCGGTGCCCATTGATTTTCCACTCGGAGTAAAAACAATATTAAAAAGGATCATAGGATTCGACTACCACACGGGGTAACGAATAAATATGCTGCCATCGAATGGCCAGCGAGTCCGACCATACCTCCTTACTTCGGTGCCCATTGATTTACCACTCGGGGTAAAAATAATATTAAAAAGGATCATAAGATTCGACTACCACACGGGGTAACGAATAAATAGGCTGCCATCGAATGGCCAGCGAGTCCGACCATACCTCCTTACTTCGGTGCCCATTGATTTACCACTCGGGGTAAAAACAATATTAAAAAGGATCATAGGATTCGACTACCACACGGGGTAACGAATAAATAGGCTGCCATCGAATGGCCAGCGAGTCCGACCATACCTCCTTACTTTGTTGTGAACTTAGTGCCAAATTGGAAGAACATCAATCGTGAAAAAGTGAATTTTATTGATTTTGAACAACCATATACAGACTTCTGGCTAACTGACTCTATCTTTACTGGAAATATTTTTGAAGTCTGCCAGCGTGCCAAGTGTTCTTTATTTCGGATCCATCCAATGCCTTTAGTCGGTACATCCCGAGCTTTGGTACCTCAGTTACTTCATATGGTCCTTCCCAATTCGGCATTAGCTTCTCTGTGTTCTGTGGTGTAGATGCTTTGGCTTCTCTGAGGACGAAGTCTCCCACCTCAAACCTTCGGAGTTTTACCCCCTTGTTGTAATGCTTGGCAACTCTCCTCTGGTAGGCTGCTAATTTAATCAAAGCCACTTCTCTGACTTCTTCTAACATATCCAAGTTGGTCTTCAGTCCTTCGTCATTGTAGATCTCTCTGAATTGACTAACGCGAAGACTTGGAGATCCAATTTCGACTGGGACTAAGGCATCAGTACCACAGGCCAGTATGAAAGGTGAATCTCCTGTTGTTGTCCTCGGTGTAGTCCTGTAAGCCCATAATACACTGAGTAGCTCTTCCGGCCATCTTCCTTTGGCTTCATCCAATATGCGCTTGATCCCATTCAGAAGTGTTCTGTTAGTCACCTCGACCTATCCATTTGATTGTGGATGAGCCACCAAAGTCTTCCTGTGCTGGACCCCTAATTCCTTCAGAAATCCTTCAAATTTCGATCCCACAAACTGGCGCCCGTTATCTGATATCACCACCTTAGGGATTCCGAAGCGAAACACTACGAATTCTTTCATAAACTTTAGACACTCCTGTTTCGTTATCAGCCGAAGTGGTTTCGCCTCTACCCATTTGGTCATGTAATCAATAGCAACTATAACAAAACTGACCTGTCCTTTAGCTTTTGGCAACAACCCCAGTATATCAACCCCCCAGACAGCGAAGGGTATAGGAGATAAGATCGAGTATAGCTCTTCTGGTGGCTGATGTGAGATCAGACTATTGAGCTGACACTTGTCACACTTCTTCACATACTCAGTAGCTTCCTTGAAGATCGTTGGCCAGTAGTACTCCTGCCGAAGAACTTTGTATGCCAGTGATTTAGTAGCCATGTGATCGCCGCAGATGCCTTCATGAACCTCCCGAAGGGTATACTCTGCTTCAGACGGAACCAAACACTTCAATAATGGTGACGAAAATTCCCTGCGATAAAGATCCCCATCAATAAGGACGAAGTTCGCACTCTTATACTTGACCTTCTTCGCGAGCATCTGATCCGAAGGAAGGACGCCATCTGCCAAATATTCGATGTAGGGAGCTATCCAACAGTTAGATCTCTCAATGCACATTACTACTTCGTGTTGGATACTCGGGTGCTGCAAGACCTCCAAATAGACTGATCCATTAAAAACAACGGCAACCGTGGTGGCTAACTTTGACAATGCATCGGCGATAGAATTGTCGTTACGCTCGATGCCCTGAAACTCATAAGAGACAAAGTGTTGAAGTCGGTCTTTCAACTCCGCCAAATATTTGATCATCTTTGTCCCACGAGCCTCATAATCTCCCGATAACTGCTTGACGACCAACTGAGAGTCACTATAAATAATCAACTTCTGTACTTCTAGACTCTTCGCCAGCCGAACTCTCGCCAACACTGCTTCATACTCGGCCTCATTATTTGTAGCCTTAAATCCAAACCTGATGGCCTGCTGTACCTTGAATCCCTCCAGACTCGTCAAGATAATCCCTGCCCCACTAACATTCACTGTAGAAGACCCATCTACATACAGTGTCCATGCACTCTGACCGTGTTGAAGAACTGTAACTGTTCGATCGGAAGTCTCTGTTCCTGGCAGCTTAGCATCCGCTTCGGAGAATGAACATTCCACCATAAAATCGGCTAAGGCTTGACCCTTAATAGCAGTTCGGGGATGATATTCAATAAAAAATTAGGATAATTTCATGGTCCATGCTGCTAACCTTCCCAAAACTTCTGGTTTACCCATTACCTTCTTCAATGGTTGATCCGTGTAGACGATCAGGAGCTTGCCTTGAAAATATTGCTGAAGCTTTCGGCTAGCAATTACTAAAGCAAAAGCAGATTTTTCAATATTTGGATACCTGGTTTCAACATCTCTTAGGACATGGCTGACATAATAGACCGGATGCTGCTTTCCACTGACCTCCCGAACCAGCACTGCTCCAACCGCTAACGAACTCCCTTTAGTGTGTTGGAGAATGGTAAGCATCTCTCTGCAGATTTGGACATGAACCTCCTTAAAGCTGTAATCCTACCGGTCAGACGTTGAACGTCTTTGAACGACTGAGGAGTCTTCATGTCTAGAATAGCCTGGATCTTCTCCGGATTGGCTTCAATGCCCCTCTGACTGACCAGATAACCCAGAAATTTCCCTGCACCGAGTCCGAAGGTACACTTTGTATGATTGAGCCTTAACTTGCGATGGCGGACTGTCTGAAAGTATTCCTCTAAATCATCTAAATTCTTTCGAGTCGTCGTGCTCTTCACGATCATATCATCTACATACACCTCCATGTTCCTTCCCAGCTGCTTCTGGAAGACAAAATTTATCATTCTCTGGTAGGTGGCTCCAGCATTAATCAGGCCGAAGGTCATCTTCTTATAGGCGTACACCAAACGGTGTGTGATGAATGCTGTCTTTGGAATGTCCTCATTGCACATGGAAATTTGGTGATAACCTGAAAAAGCATCCATAAAGCTTAGTAGTGCATACCCCGAAGTCGCATCAATAAGTTGGTCAATATGGGGTAAGGGATAGAAGTCCTTCGGACAAGCTTTATTCAGGTCGGTGTAGTCGATGCAAACCCGCCATTTCCCATTCTGCTTCTGTACCAATACTACATTTGCCATCCACTCTGGATAGTCTATCTCGAAGATGAAGTCAGCAGCTATCAGCTTTGCGATCTCTTCATAAATGATCCTTTGTCGTTCAGGTGCAAAGATCCGTCTTTTCTATCGAACTGGCTTCTTTGATGGATCCACATCCAGCCGATGCTCGGCAATCTTTCGACTGATCCCGGGTATGTCCTGTGGCTCCCATGCAAAGATATCTGCATAACAGCGAAGAAGCTCCATAAGGTTTGTCCGAAGAGGCTCCGATAAGCTTGAACCAATCTTCACGGTTTTGTCCTTTTTTCCAAGAACCAGCTCGATCTCCTCTATATCTCCTGTGGGAATAACCAACGGCTCCGAACTGCTTTCAGTAAAGGGTTCGATCTTGATTGCCATGGTTTGTTTTTGCTTGCTGACCCCTACTCCTGAGGAAATAACAGCATTCCGATAACAGCATCGGGCCAGATCCAAATCCCCTGCTACCTCTCCCACTCCATGTGCCGTAGGGAACTTGATTTTAAAATGAGGGATGGAAGTCATTGCTTGGAGAGCCATCAAGGTAGGTCTTTCCAGTATGGCGTTGTAAGCCGAATCTACATGCACAACATAAAATTTACATGTTATTTCTACCTGCTGAGGAGCTATGCCGAAGACTACTGGGAGTTCAATAGTGCCTGCAACCTTGACTGGATCGTTGCTAAAACCGTACAAAGGAGCCTCCTGCCCAACTTCCATCTTTCGTCCCTCGAGATGCATCCTATGATAAGCATGGGCATACAGAATGTCCACCGAAGACCCGTTGTCTATTATCATTCGCTTCACATCCATCGAACCCACTTGTGCAGTGATCACCAATGCTCCTTCGTGCGGCTCGATGGGCTCCAAAGGATAATCTGCATCGGTAAAAGAGATAACAGTTCCGGGAAATGCTCTGTCGGTCTTCGGGGGAGCGCCCGCCACGGACATGACTGCATCTAAATATCCTCTCCTCTTTTTTCCTACTATTTTACCTGCTGTCCCACTGGTTATCACATTGACGACGTGCCTTGGCGGTGGTATTGGAGCATTTTGAACGGGTGGAACCATTTGAACAGTACGATCCACATTCTGCTGATCTTGTCGGTCCCTCCTTGCCACAAACTGAACCAGCAAACCGCTTTGAATCTTCTTCTCCACAAAATCTTTCAGATTGCAACACTCATTAGTATCATGGCACGCGGCTTGATGATAGCCACAATATTTGCGAGGGTTGCCCTGCCCTGTCCTGTAATTATCACGAGGTGGCTCGAAGAATGGCTGGTTCCTGATTTGGTCCAAAATTACTGACCTATCTGTGTTTAGTCTGGTGTAAACCTTATTCACTTTAGGGGCGGACGCAGGTGGACGACTATTTCCCTGTCGCCATGAGTTGTTGTACTTCTTCGAACTGCCCTCTGGCCGATCATTATATCCTCCCGTCTTCCTGTGATCGCCTTCAGTCTTAGGAATATCTGCCTCTTTTATTTGGTCCAAGGAAGGACGCTTCAGGCTATTCATGACCTCTTCCACAACAATATAACCTTCCGCCTTGTCGAAAGCTTCTGCCAGGCTCTTCGGATGATGGAACATCAATTTCTTCACTAGCTTTTCAGACTTCACCAGATCTAACCCATTCTAAAATAACCCTACCGCCTGGAGATCATTTAAATTGGACACCTGATCAACTGCTTCTCTCAATCTCTTCACATATTGGCCTAAGGATTCGTTGGTGAACTGTCTGACCTGGACTAAAGAACCCGTAGGTTTTCCTCTTCTTCGGTTGCTCCCAAAGCGGGCATGGAACTTGTCACAGAGCTCGGTCTAAGATGAAATTGAATCTGACGGTAAAGTCCCCATCCATTGCCTCGCATCTTTTCTCAGTGTTGTGACAAACGTGTGACACTTGGCAGCATCGGTAAAGTCATAATAATCCATCAGCCGATCGAACGCCTGGCTATGGTAATAAGGATCTCCAGATCTGTCGTAACTCTCCATTCATGGCAACTTCTTAGTGACATCTGCCTTTTCCTTAAGAATGTTTGAGGAGAAAGGAGATGCCTTCTTCCCCGGGATGTCCTTCGCCTGTTGGAACTTCGCTAACTGCTTTCTAAGCTCTTTCAATTCTTTTGCCAGAAAATCTACACCTTCCGGCTGCGAGGAGACTTCCATCTCCTGGGCAAACTTCTGATCCCGAACAGACTGACCTCTTCCACCTGACCCTACTGTCTTTGTTGGACTCCTGGATCCACTCCTGCGTACAATTCTATTCTCATGTCGAGAATACTCATGTTGGTGCTCTCTCCTTCTGGTTTCTGGCTCGATTTCCCTTGACCTACTCATTTGCCTGTTGTTGTCTCGATGCTGAGAATTAACGACCATTAGTGCCTTCTTCGAGGCCAAGGGAGTTCTGCTCCTGGACCTCTTTCTGTCGCGAGAACGACCCCTTGATACGTGTACAGAATGCTCTGGCTCTTTCTCCTCTCGCCGTTGGATTTCCTTATGCCTACTCCGTCTTTCGGATTGTACATGCCTGGATGTCTCGTCTTTCAATTCGGCCACCCGAAGTATTTATTCGGCTATATCTTCTCTCTGTTTTAAAAGGACTTCTAAAGCCCTATCCGCTTCATCTGCCAACCTCGCCAACTTGACAGCTCTGTCCTCCTGACCATTTCGACGATGAGTCTTGGTCGGTGAACCTTCTGCTCGCCCTTGACTATGATCCCGCTCTTTATCTGTATCAAAGACGAGCCTCCGTCTGGCCTTGCCATGAATCTTCGGACGAAGGTCTCTCGAATCGTACTTGGAGGCCGTGCTATCGTGAGCACTTTTGGAAGGACCCAGACTATCCTTTACCGAAATACGGGGCAACGATGAGCTCACATCCATCGCTTACCCTTCGGGTGTTGGCGTTCTACTCTTCCCCATGAACACTGACGTAGAACGACCACAATGTGTGTGATTGAAAAATACTCAAGACATTAGAACTCAACCCTTCTTCTAGCGCCAATATTAACGCCAAGATCTTTGGTGCTGTCCCAATCACGTAAGACGCCCTAATCCTGCACAGTAAACACAGTCAACACCAAAAGCTTGACGACTGGACCGTCGGGGGATAGCTCCGGTGTGAGAGTCAGTACAGGCCGTTCAAGGTTTAACAATGGAGGATAAAATATCTGGTGTCTTAAGAGAGATAAAAAATCGCGGGTCGTGTGTATGCGTACCTTTTCATGAAGTCTTTTTTGCTAGGTTATACTCTCCCACCCGGTTTACCGTGCCACCCACTCCCACCTGACACAGCCCCTTATTCCTTAGTGATCACTGTCGACTGCATGCAGGTTGTCACCTTTTTCTCCACTGTGCATACCGCCGGCCGGTTATATTCCCGTCCACATTAATGATCTGCAGACCATTGGTCAATGGCCTTCCTTTTTCATCATTACAAGTCAAAGATAGAGATATTAAAAGATCTAATGGACCATTTCATTGACCCGACCCAATATTAAGGAGATATAATGTGAAAATTAGGCCCAATCTTCAAGATCCAAAAAGGGAGATCCAATAGACTAATTGGATAGTTAAACCCAATCCACAAGGCCCAATATGAGAAATATCATGGCCCAACACCCTCGACCTTAAAATTCTATAAATAGAGGAGTCTTAAATTCATTTGGTTTTCACCAATTCACTTGAAGAGAAAAACTTACTCTCCTTGCCTACATACTCTCTCTCTAAAGCTTTCTATCTCTTTTTGCCTAAGTTCTGATTATTTGAGAAGATAAAATTGGTCTAAGTAATTGAGATAAGTTATTTAATTTAGTTTATTTTAATTATCTCTTACTTGTTTATATATGAATATAAATTGTTATACACAATTATATATATATATATATATATATATATATATATATATATATATATATATATATTTATTCTATTTATCAAATAAAAAGTCATACTTAGACGTCGAAAGGCTACAGAGATATTCCTCTTAAGTGAGGGAATCGAACCATATAATTACTTATAGTACTAAGTGACCTTTTATTGACATTAGTTATATAAATATCGTAAAATAGATCTACATTTTATGGTTCAAAATAACACTGAGATATTCCTCTGGAAAGAGTGAATTATCCAAACTGGATTTGAAAATCTAAGCGATCTATCAAAAATATTTATATAAATATTAATTGTGAAACTATAAATTCTGTCATACTTAGACGTCGAAAGGTTACGGAGATATTCCTCTTAAGTGAGGGAATCGAACCGTAATATTCCTTATAGTACTAAGTGACTTTATTTATAACTTGTCACATAATAGATAAAATATTATTATATATTCTCTAATCTTGTTTAACTGATTTATTTATTATACTTGATATGTGTCATCACAAGTATTTGATCATAAATTCATTTATTCATAAAATACTTATTGCATAATATAAAAGTATTTAAACTTTTATATCATAAACTTAAGTGAATATATCTTCTTAAATAGAATCATATTTAATTCAAAGCTTAAAACAACTTATCCGCTTACACAGAAGCATTATTTGATCAAAGAATAAATTACTATCTGCTTACAAAGAAGCATATTTTCTCAAGTATAAAAGTCTTTGAACTTTTATAAATATATCTGCCCTTTAACTGATATCTGCTTATTTGAGAAGCCTTAAATATAAAAGTTATTTAAACTTTTATATATTTGTACTAAATTTTATCTGCTTATTTTATTAGCAAAATTCTGTTAAATACTTTGTAAAGAGGGAAAAGGTTAGAGTTAATTTATTTTATGTACTTGTGAGAAAGACAAAAAATTCTTCGACCAAGACCAGAGTCTGAGAGAGGTCAGTTAGGAGTTGGGTCTCTAGTGAACTTGTAAGGTGAGGAAGAAATTATTGTTTCAAGACCAGATCATAAAATAAAAATAAACTTAAAAGAAGTACAACTAAACTTGAGGAGGGAGCTGGGAGCTTGTTATCCAAGATAGGTTGTGATGCCCCAAATTCTCTACATTTTCTGTAGCAGATTTGGTGCTCACGTAAATATTTCATAAGATAATAATTCCCATAAATCCAAGATTCACAGTACTCATAACAACTAATAGTTCTCGTCATAACAATTATTGTAATTGAGTACCTTCACTTGGATATACAGGTTTAGTATCTTATAGATACTTCTTTCATATCAATAATTCCTATCAATCTGACCTTCATAGTATTAATGGTAGGATTCTTGGAACTGAAAAGCGCTACCTCAGTGCATCAGAGAAGCCCAATGTCTGTTTACACTATCATTCAGATGTATAGTTCATAGAGATACTGTACTATTTTCTAATTTCATTAGAATAAAAACTAAACACTGGAAACTATTAATACATTACACAATTAATATACCATTACATGGATTCAAAATATCGTTAACTATTACATTATAGTTCTCAAAAAGGATAACCGTGTTTTAAGCCTTTCTATCCATAAATACCGAAACCGCTGGAATACATCATTTTGATCTGCAAATGAAAAATATTTGCAAGGATGAGCTACAGAAAGCTCAGCAAATTTTGAACAAGTAACAATATTATACCCATACCAAATCTGGATTTGAATGAACAATAAGTTCAGAATTTTTCCTCATATATATACTGAGGTTTATCAGCCAAACCCCGCCCATTACGAATTTCTGTCAGTCCTATAGACTTAGAAACCCGGGACGATCCGCTTAACCAAATAATCTAGGAGTATGCATATCATCCTATCTAAATAATGTCCGATCATTGTTATAAATACTGGTACAAAACCCCCGGTCAGCCTGTTACTTTCGGTCATAATAGTGTCAGTATATATGTTTGTACCAAACAATATTGGGTTCTCACAAATCTATGCTTTGATATCAAATGAAAAGCATTTTTATGTAAACAACAGCTCATATGCCTTGGTTATGTTTGAACAAGAATCATAACCTATTAACAACAGAAACCATGAACATTGTATATCACAAGATCATAATAGAAAACTTGCATTTAACAAATAATTAAATGAAGCTAGAACACTTGCATTGGAAATATAAGGTTTGCACAAAGTGCAGAAAAACTTGCAACGAATGCGAATATTCAATATTAATCGTAGATGTGGAATAATCAATAATAATTATCCACTAACAGACTTGAAAAATAATAACTCAAGTTTGAGTTAGGAAAAACTTGCCTACTCGACGATCAGCTAATTTATAATATTCGAAACTGTCTACGCAACCTAAATATATCCATCGCAGTAATTAGAAACAATAATAGTTGATATCAAATCAATTTAATAGTGTTTGAGTTGTATTCGATGTCTATTCAGCGTTTTATAGTTTGATCGGATAATGTATTGAATTACTTTTTGAGTAAACTTTGTTTGAGAGTTTAAATATTATTTATAATAATTTCTAGAAGCTTAAAACAATTTCTAAATGATTAATATTAATTTTAACTAATTTATATTTATCAAAATGATTTTAAAATCATTAATATTATTGTTAAGTAATTAATAATCATTCATAACGATTTTTAAACCATCAATATGATTTTCAATTAATTTACTATTATTGATAATGGTTTTTAAATCATTAGTTTTATTTTTAAATAATTTAATATTATTTAAAATGATTTATTATTATTATTATCTAATTTATTACCAATTAAAAATGATTTTACCAATCATTAATATAATTATTAATCATTCAAAATAATTATTAAATCATTAATATTACTTTTAAATAATTTATTATTATTGATAATGATTTTTAAATCATTAGTTTCATTTTAAAATAATTTATTATTATTTGAAATGATTTATTATCATTTTTACTAATTTATTTACTAGCATTATTAAATAATTTCATTATTATTAATATTTAAATAAATTAAATATTAATGAAATTTTATGTCAAAATATTAAAAATTACATATTATAATTTAAAATGTATTTTAGAAATTAATTATTATTTAATAATAATTATTTAGTATTAATTTCTATTTATTTATTTTATTTTTATTATTTTTAAACTAAACTGTCGCTAAAGGCTTTGGTGACAGGAAGTGTAGCTAAAATTGTTCTTGAAGTCTGATGAATAGCCCTTACCCCCTACTTTGACCAAGATTTATTTTCAATCCATTAAGTTTCTAGGTTGGTCAGTGTAATCAATTTGTAGCTTTGATGTAGTAGTACAAGCCTATAATCATTTTGGTGTCAAACTATGTCACAATCAAAAGATATTGAGAATCTAATCAAGCCCCTAAGGCTGTTCTTGCCTTTCTGGGTTTTTCAGAAATGGAAGTCATGGTCAGTCAACGACTTTGGCTTGCGAATAACTTTGATTCTGTGTAATATTTATGAGTGTTAATGATTTCAGTGTGTGGTATATATACCAGGGTTCAAAAGTGTGACACTGGTTTAGTCTAACAACATCAAAGATTCGACATTTGGACTGCTTAAAGAGCTTATCAGACATTCATATGATTTTCTAGGTTTTCCAGAAATTGTTTTATGAACTGTCAACGAGGTTTGACCTCTAATAACTTGTAATCTGTTTATTCTTAAGGTGTTATAGTGTAATAGATATGTAGTATACATGTCATAGATCATTAGTGATACACTTTAACCTACTAACAATATCATCTTTAAGAGATTCAAGCCGGTCAAACTGCTGTCAGAGCTTGGTTTTTACAACTTCTGGTTACCTAGAAACAAGGTTTCCAGTTCGAGGACCTACTT